>BQNB010001501.1:0-85326 GCA_026074375.1 Tanacetum coccineum
TTGAACAAACGTCTCTTTTGGGTCGATTTCTATTATTATTGTTGTTGTATCCATGAAGTAATACCCCAGATTAGCTTCCGCTGCTATATTGTAAAAATGGGGGTGTTACACCCGGCAAGCACTTTTGTTTACAAAAGTTAAACTTGCCCCAATTTAATCCCATCCTTATAAAACAACTTGGGGTCGAACGGGATGTCAAATGGCACATACAAATTCTTAAAAACGAATGGCATCCCTTTGTTGAAAAAGTTACAAGTCATGATATTACAATTTAATTCCTTGACAAAAGTTTCAGTTTTGAAAAATTTGTTAGATGTATCATGACTTGTTTCCAAAAGCTTATTTGATCCTTGCGTATCGACATTTATTACAGTAGGTAATGGTATGACAGACATATCCCCCGAAGGTTGCTCAATATTATCATTGTCCGTATCTGATTTTAGATCATCAGGATAAATCACGTTAAAAGGAAATAAATCATTAAAGTATAAAACGTTTTGTTCCTTTTTATTACATTCGGACAATGATGTTTCATTATTAAATTCATTGATATGTTGAGGACTTACAATATGTTCAGTTAAGAAATCTAATTTAGAAGTTAGAGCATCATTGTAAACAATGGCTGGATATTCATTCTCAAAATCTTTAAAGAAGTCTAAATCATTAAAATAACTGTCCGTTGTCAAATTGTCAACATAAATTATATTATAGGAAAATGAATTTTTGTCATAAACTACCGTGTAATCTTCATCGTCGGATTAGTCGAACGATATTCTAAAGTCAATTTCATTGTCGTTAAGAGGACTTGCCGTGGGTTCATAGGAGGGCGTTACTTCAGATGTTAACGCGTCATTTAAGACAATAGCTGGGAATTCAGTCTCAACGGATCTTAGGTTGTGAACGTCTTCATCATACCAGACCTTACCATACGTAGCAGTTTCCCAGTTATACACCTTACCACGCCTACGAGCTTTTTCTTCCTCAAGCCTGATATACTCTTACATAGTAATGTTGGGGTCGTCTATTTTAACCTGTAATAAATTTGCTAGAAAAGAAACTGTCAAATAGCCTAATACGCCATATTCAGTAAACTAAATACGTCGTATTAATGATAGAGTCGAATACTCTATATTGGTTAGAAAAATATATACGCCGTATCCAATAAATTGAATATTCCGTATTAAGTATTCGACTCAGAGTATTATAGAAGATTGTAATAATGCAAAAAACAAACACGCAATATGCAAATATATACAATGCACACAAGCAAACAATTACAAAAAGAATTTAAACAATTAGATTATACTAAGCTAAACTAATTATTTGTTAGAAATACTAATAAGAATAAGGTTTAATTAATTCACTCCCCGGCAACGGCGCCAAAAACTTGATGTGTTGTCATGTAGGGTTAATTATTTATTTATCAAGTTTTAAATTTATATTTAGCCGACAAACCTAAAACAATACTTTAACGAGCAGTGTACCCGGTCAAGATGGAGTTCTGCCGAACACTAAGAGTGGAAAATTAATCCTATATTCTTTCAGTATTTTAATTAGTTTATTTACCGGTTAAACCTATGCTATGTACGTTGTCTAATGATATGGGGGTTTTTTAGCCTGAGAGGCTGGCACAGGTTTGGTGGAAACAAATACCAATTCAATACACAATAAACACCAAATAAGAAAATTAGATGATAGAAAAGAGGTACAAGCCAAATGATAGAAAACTGTATTAGCCATATTAAATCAGGTTCAATGTTGGTTTGTTTATTTTAGTGCAATGATTTACTTATCTCGAAGCGGCATATCATTCTTAAGACTTAGGCGGGACATCATCCTAAGACCTAGACACGATTAATACTGTCACAATTAAATGCATCCGCATAAAGCATTATTTAGTTTAATTATAATCTATCTTAGAGAATTAAAGCAGTGTTGATCCTGTTAAAACCCTAGCCCAACGAGACTTTACCCACTTATTGTTTGATGGTGTTTTATATACTGGTAGTCCACTATTCCAATCTTTATCAGTAAATTTAGAGCATGATTGCTGAAACATAAACGGGTTACCTACCGGTCCAACTAAGATCATAATTCAAAGACAAAGACATAACGTTATTTGTGATCCTATTGGTCCAGACATATGAAACACGATTTGGAGAGCTATCCCAGTACCTAGATTACTTGGTCCGTATCACTAGATCCAGTTGAATGATAGGTCGCATATTCAAACACATAAACAAGTATGAGGTGATAAACATAATTAAACAATCAATGATAAATTAAGAAATCAATTTTTAAAACAAACCAAACATTGAACTTTCATTAAGATGGCTAATACCCAAGGGTATTAGCCCATAACCATTGTAATTATACAAGTGTAATCAAATAATTGAAAATCTAACGATTAAGAGAGTAAAAATTACACGATGTCTTCTATGGATTCGTGATCAATGCTTGACCTTGGTGGCTGATCTTCTCTTCTAAAATTCATCTTTAGTGAGTATGGTATAAAGAATATGATATTGCACACTGAAAACTCGTTTTTGAGTCTTCTATTTATAGTGACTGAAAAAGACTCGATACGCTGTATCCAGCAAAGTCGATACGGCGTATTGGGCTGGATTCCTTGGAGTGCGCGCTACGTTCATAATAAATCTTTGATATCATTCCCAATTTACTTGATTTATTGTATCCTCGAATATTTACCTTCGTGGATACGACGTATGTAGACAGTGTGAATACGTCGTACTGGGAATTGGTCAAACGTGTTTCCTTGTGAAGTCTTGGCGCAGATACGCCGTATCTCTTTAGTTGGATACAGCGTATTGGTGAAATTTCAGTGCATTCCTATCTTGGTACCTACGGTTAATTTAAACTAAACTAAACAAACTAATTACGGGTCAGTCTGGTGGATACGGCATATCAAATTAATGAATACGCCATATTCCAGAACTGACAATAATGTTTTTAAAGTGCAATAAAATAAAGACTGATAACGTCCAGAGAATCAATACGCCGTATGGTATGGGGCGGATACACCGTATTGATGTCTGGGAAGACAGACTCGATAACAAAATTAAATAACAATCCGGGTTGTCTCCCGGGAAGCACTTTTATTTACAGCGAAGTCTTTAGGTTAGACTTTTCTTCAGCTTCTCTTTATTTGGTGCGTGTTACCTTCCATCCTTCGTCATTTTTATGAAAAATATCTTGATAGATTTTGGACATATTATCTTCATTTCTCTCCCAAATATCATATTCATAACTTCTTATAGCAATATATTATTCATTGGGTCCAAGCGAGTATTGAATGGCTTCAAACTTTTCTGCTTTGCACCTTCTTTTGTTAGGTAGCTCATTGATAGAATTGGATGCATTGCTATATTTGCGCTTTGTTAGACTTTATTTTTCAATCTCCCAAACTTCATAGTCTTTGAAGAATGAATCAGTAGCAATGTTGGACGGGTTTCATATTTAGATTCCTTCAATTCATCACTGGTCGAAATACTGTTATCCACATATCTCTTATTCTAATTTCCATTCATCCAAGCGTGAAATATCACCTTTTGAGTCCTTCTATCCACTTTATTATGGTTTTTGAATGATGTGTTCATGTTTGACAAGAATTCAAGTGGATCAATCCCTCAGTTTTCTGCTTCGTCCAACATATCATCTTCTCCATCGTATGATTCGGGATAGAATCTATAAAAGAATTTCTCAACAAGTTCCTCCCAAGTGGTGATTTCCTTTGTAACACTCCCAAAAATCACAACGCATCGGAATACCACTTGGGTGCTACTTCATAATACACATCGCTAGATACAAGAGAACGACCTCTAAATGTGTCGTTTGAAAAATAATCTCGTTGATTTCCTTGAAATTAATATAACATTTGTCCCATAATTGCATCACCATGAAAAACTTGAATGTATAGACTCCAATGCACTTCAAGTAAGCCAAGTATTTATATCACCTGAGAAAAACATGCTTAAAACGGTCAACATAAAGTTGGTGAGTTCATAGGTTAGTTTAAATATGAATGTAAGTTTCAAATGAATGTATTTGTCCACTGTGTCATCACAGTACCATGTAAAAATCCCAAAGATTTATAAAGAATGCACGACACATTTTATGTCACCAAAAGTACCAATCTTATCCCAAAGATTTATAAAGAATGCATGACCAATTTAATGTCACCAAAATATTTCAAGTATGTATTGCCACTTTATTTAAGGCACATTAAATATTCATGTGAGTATAAAACAATGATTATGATTACTCTAAGTTCATGAAACCGATGCACTAATATAACAGTAAAAATTTCATGTGTATTTGTTGGGGGCCCTATAGTCCCAACCAATCATAATCCGACATGTTATAACGTTCGTTTACCTAGTGATAGCTAATCACCCGAACGGGGATTGTTAATCCCAAATAGATCTATTTTATATCATTCGCGTGGACATCACGCTATAACGTTCGTTATCGGCGATAGCTAATCACCCGAACAGGGATCCGTACCCGAATAGATCTATTTCATAACATTCACGCTCACCCTCCAAGTAATTTACTGTTCATGACGCTGTGACGTAGACTTATATATACCCATCACAGGTGTTCCCTCCAAGAACACCCGGGCAGTGATTTAAAGAATTTATACTCTCGTTACGGGTGTCCCCTCCAAGAACACCCGGGCAGTAAAGTAAAAATATGTACTCCCATTACCGGTGTCCCCTCCAAGAACACCTGGGCAGTAAAGTAAAAATATGTACTCCTGTTACCAGTGTCCCCTCTAAGAACACTCGGGCAGTACCGTTTTTGTCATCAGTTCAATCCGCTTAAGCTAATCCGTAATCCTTTCAAAAGTAAAGTACATATATTTGTGACCAAAAATGAAGTCAAGTAATATATCCCATAGCGAGCTATGTAAAAGAGTATGTGAACCAATTTGTAATCAAACATGTAAATGCATTTGTAAACAAGCATGTATCCCCCTTGCGGGTTTATAAACATTCAAAAGATTGAAAAGCGAGGTTATGAAACTCACCTCGATGATGAAGAACGATTGACAGATAGGCATCTAATATGCACAACACGAACGGAAGACGAAGCAGCTCGAACAAGAAGTTGCAACTAATCTTAACGGCTAAGACCCACTAGCCTAGGATAATGAATTTGGGTTTCCGGATGGATAGTTACCTCAACGCGTCACGTTGATAAAAGATTTAGATTTAAAGTTGTACTAGTTTGGTGGTTGGTTAAATAAATAATTTGAAAAGTAACGCAACGTGTAATATATTCTTTATATATTACATATAAAAATAAACCCTTATATAACTCGTACCGTGAGTTATATAACAAATAAAAATAATCCGAAGATTAATGAAAATTATATAATACTCCCTCCGTCCCATATTAAGTGTCCATTTTTGACTTTTTGAATTCTTTTTTCATCAACTTTGACCGTAAATATTTTTCTTTATGTTATATAATGCTTACTGAAAATTATACCAATAAAAAATACATTCGAAACTCTATCCATTTATATATTTTGCATTGAGTATCATATAATATAAGAAGAAATAATTAAGGTCAAAGTTGAAGATTGTGTCTAAAACAGTTGTCTCGATATAAAAGTATAGTTTTCGTTCATTGGTCGGGTTATTGTATAATACAAGTTAATGTATCTTTTTAAAATATAACTTGGTCCCCTTTATCCGTTTCTAAAATAATATAAGCTTTATTAAATCATTGCTAAACATATAAATTTTACAAATTTCGTCATGACTTTCCCGTTTTCAAAATGTTTGCCACATTCATAAAACTTAATGTTTTCCATATTCGTAAAGCTTAATGTTTTCCCTTATTCAATATATGTTGCAATTTATTCGGGTTTCCATTTTTTTCCAACTCCCGCTTGTTTCAGATATATCATATTATATATTGTTATTATATCTAAACTAATCAAAATATTAAATATCATATTCATTTAACCATTTTACCACCAATTTATCTGATTTTAATATATATAAAATCTTAATGCCTTTTATTATTTGATTTGTATTTACCAGACGCACCTTTGTGCGGATTCTACCAACAAAACGCACCCTTGATGTTGTATCACATCCAACCAAACACACCCTTGCTGTTAAACAGCCAACCAAACGCACCCTTATTGCTTTCCGCTAAACCAAACGCACCCTTGGTGCTTAATGTCAAACCAAACGCACCCGCTGCGTGGTTTTTATAACCGAACCAAATGCACCCTAATCTTGTTAATAACCAAAAACAAACACCCCTAACTGCTATTAATATTCCAAACGCACCCTTTTCGGGTTGCTTATAAAACCGAACGCACCCTGACTGGTGGTTTGTAAAACCAACTGCACCCTCGTGGTGCTGCCATTAAACCCAACGCACCCTTTCGTTTCAATCGAACCTGACGCCCCCACGGCTGTTAACCCACAACCCGACGCACCCTTTAGTGCTTACCACCAACCCGACACCCCCATCCCTTGGCTGTGTACGACAGCCAAACGCACCCTCGTGGTTGTTAAACCCAACCCGAACGCACCCTTTAGGTGCTTATCAAAGCCAACCAAACGGACCCCTTTGTTATTGTTATTAAACCACACGCACCCCCTAGTTAAATAAGGACCGAACGCACCCTGGTGGTGGCGTGGTCGTGGTGATGGTGGCGGAGGTGGAGTGGCGAGTGACGGCGAGTGAGATAGTGGGTTGGATAGATCGGACGATGAGGAGCCTTTTTGGATTCGGCCTGAAAAGTTCGCCGAAAAAGTTTTTCGGCGGCGATTGGCCAAAAAAGGTGGCGGCCGGAGGTGGGGGAGGGTGGCCGGATAATGAGTGAGGGAGAGAGAAAGAGTGAATGTGTGTGTGTTTATAAGAGATGGAAATGAAAAAAAAATATAAACTTTGTATATATATTAAAAGTTTATAACAATGTGACAAGTATAATTAGTTTAGGGTAAAAAGTGTAAGTTTTTATTATAGTTTTGACACATATCGGTTTGGGACTCGTTTGAATGACTTAACGGATGATTCAACACACGAAACTTGCGCCATTGTTTTCCAAGTCATTTTTCTGATAAAAATGAGTATTTATTTGATATTATTTCATAAATATTTTCATAACATTTATAAAAATATTCGTTATTTATTTAGTGAACCGGTTACGTCTCGTCCGAAAGTAAAACTAGAAATAAACTTTTAACCCGTATATTCGCGTTATCAACAAACGTTTTCGAATAAAATGATGACTAATTTATTAAATATTTTTATTTAATAAAAATGATAATTAAATGTAATTTAATTATTTTCTGTTTCTAAATCTTGCGAGGACATTTCAGTCACTTTTCGACTGTTTTCGGGTCTCGGTCAAAACTAAAAAGTTGTCAGGAATGTCGTTTTACATCAAATTGCTTTAGAGTCCGAATAATGAAAACGTGATTTAGTGGTTCGTTTTTGATACGTCAGCTTATAAATAACATATATCTTTTTCGTTTTCGAGCCAAATAAGATAAAAATAACTTCCACTTGAGAAATATAATAATAATTATGATTTATTATTAGAAATATGTTTCGAAAATTTTACCGGCCACGCGGTAATTGTTTTTATTAGACAATAAAACGTCAAAAGTCAAAAAGTCAAGTCAGACCCGAAAAGTCAAAGGGTAAAATAGTTATTTAAAAATCCGAAAATTCTCAGTTGTTACAGTACCTACCCCTTAAAGAAATCTCGTCCCGAGATTAAATTTGTGTTATCCGATTGTGTGACCAAGGAAAGACTTAAGGATAAACTCGTTCTAAACAAGACGCTGATAACTTTATTCATCCTTACTAATCCACCATTCTTTAGCATCATCGGCCAACGAGAAAGGAAAGACTTTCATTCGCAGTTGATGGGAATCCACACCGGGAACGTAAATCAAATCAACCATTTTAAGTACCTTAACAATGTGATCTACCACGTCTTCATTGTACGTTCCGTGATGTATGTTCATTCTTAATTCCACCAAAAATTCCTTGGTGAGTTCAATGTTTATGTCGTTACTGGTGATAGAAAGATTTGATTCAGTTGGAGCTTTTTCCAAGTTATCAAATAGAATTGGGTCAGCCATGACTTCTTGTAATTCCTTTTTCAATCAACTAGCTCTGATAAGTACTTTCTGTAATACATGTAAAAATATCAGCAGGATTTGCTCTGAAGAAAGATAGAAAAAATTAGCACGAAAAATCAAATAGGAAAACCAAGATTTCAGTTTCTGTTCCAAACGATCGATATGTCGTATCCAACGAAAGTGGATACACCGTATCAATCTGTTGGGATGAATACGCTGTATTGGACAGAAAGCTGGATACGCCGTATCTAATGGAAGTGGATACGCCGTATTCAACTGTCGACCAGAACAGTGTATTTAAGAATAACAATTAAATACGCAAACAAATAAACACACAAATATACAAGCAAACAATTAAAGACAAATATACAAATATTACAGAATATACAAGGATATACACTAATCTAAATTACACTAATCCTACGGGTTAGATCTAATCTAATGTTAAAAACCAAAATATCAAATAAAAATCAAGATTAATTTTCACTCCCCGACAGCGACGCCAAAAACTTAATGTGTCGTTGTGTGGTGTATATTTTATTGAATCAAGTTTTAAATTTATATTTTGCCGACTAAACCAAAAACAACACTTTAACGGGCAGTGTACCCGATCGGTAGTAGTTTCGTGGTAAGTAGGATGTCGAAAACTTGAAGCGAGGTTAAATCTATCAATTTAATTAATATTTTGGCTATCTAATCTATGTTAATTCTATTCTATTCTAAACCTATGTCAAACCTATGTCAGTCTAAATCCTAATTCTAACGGGAAAAGGGGGTTTTCAGCCTGAGAGACTGGCACGGTTTGGTTGGTGACTACAATCAATTCAAGGCACTTTTACCCACGCAAGCTAATTAACAAAAGATAAAAGAGCGGTCGAACCTTATATAAGAAAACTGTATTAAACATTAATAATCCAATTAGAAAGTTGGTTTTTTTATTAAGTGCAATGATTTCTTCTCTCGAGGTGGCATATCATTCTTAAGACTTAGGCGTTACATCATCCTAAGACCTAGACACATTAATTCTGTCACAATTAGAGCATCCGCATAAAGCATCCTTA
Source organism: Tanacetum coccineum (assembly GCA_026074375.1). Classification (NCBI taxonomy): domain Eukaryota; kingdom Viridiplantae; phylum Streptophyta; class Magnoliopsida; order Asterales; family Asteraceae; genus Tanacetum; species Tanacetum coccineum. Next base: position 9,203 of record BQNB010001501.1, read on the forward strand.
TTTGCTGATTATAATCTATCTTAGGGATTAAAGCAATGGTAATCTTGTTAAACCCTAGCTCATAGAGACTTTACCCACTTACCGCTTAATGGCAATTTATACACTAGTAGTCCACTTGTCCAACTATCCAATGGAATCAGAACGTTACTTGTTGAATTATCTAGGTCACCTTCTAGTCAACACGATCAATAAACCATTGGCAATATCCAATTAACTAGTTAAGCCCGAAGCGTATCCTAGACACAGACTTAGAAGGACAATATTTGTGTAACTATAATTCTAGATGTATAAATTACTATATGGAGAGCTATCCCGGACTCTAGATCTACTTGGTCTGCTTCACTAGATCCAGTTGAATGATAGGTCGCATACAAAAGCGCGTAAACAAGTATTAATTGATAAACATAAACAAGCATACAACGATAAATCAAGAAATCGAGATAAACGAATACCAAACATTCAGATCTTTATAATAATGGCTAATACCCGAAGGTATTAGCCTTCAAACGTCATAATAAATACAAGAGCAATTATTTAGCCAAGGTAAACTAACCGAGTTAACGAATGATACCAAAAACTGAACGATTACTAAAGTATATGGAATTACACGATGTCTTCTATGGAATTGATAACGTTGCTCGACCTCTTCTGCTCCTTTTCTCCTCTGAAAATCGACTTTTATGGTTTAGGTACCGAGAATATGATTTAGCATACCGAAAACTCATTTTTAAGTTTTCTATTTATAAGGTCTAGAAGTCGGTTGGATACGGCGTATCCAAGTGTTGGATACGGCGTATTAGGGATTTCTTGGAGTAGGGACCACGCTTGATATCTTCCAGAATATTACATTGATTCCATACTTTGAATACGGCGTATTGAGTCTCTCTGGATACGACGTATTGAGCTTATTCCTCTGTGGTCTTTGGTGAGTGTAGGCACTGATATGCCATATCTTCCTTGATGGATACGGCGTATTGGTCTTCAGAATAGTAATCTTTAAAATATCTTTATTTAAGCTCCAGAATGCGCTCCTTTTGCTATCTTTAACTAATTACTCTATAATTACTGCAATTCTCAAATATAAACGATTTAGTAACAATTCTTTGCAATAACTATACAAAATGGGTTAATAACATGGGATAAATGATGCTATAAAGTAGACGTTATTTGATGTCATCAATCTTGCTCAAAAACACAAACTTTAAGACTTTTAAACACAAAAATCCGGGTTTGATTTTTGAAGCACACGAAACCAAAAATAACCAAAACTAACGATCTAAACAAGATATAAACGCACACAAGCTCACGATATCATCTCATGGCGACTGATACCAATTGTAGATGTATCAAATCACTTAACAAACGAGTAAGAAAGAAAGTTTAGAGAGAGAAAGCGGGTTGTAGCACTTAGAGAGAGAAAGGAAGGGAAAATGCATTAAGTGAAAGAACGAAATGAACAACCAACCCTCTCCAAGGTGTGGAGAGGGGTATTTATGTAACACCCCCATTTTTACAATATAGCAGCGGAAGCTAATCTGGGGTATTACTTCATGGAAACAACAATCATAATCATAGAAAACGACCCAAAAGAGACGTTTGTTCAAAAGATACGTTATCATTCATTTCAAATCAGAGTTTTACAAAGGCAGGTCCCAAAATCTAGAAACATAAAATGTGAATGATAACAAGTTTTAGCCATCTTCATGTCCATGCCACTCCATGCTATAAGTTGCTCAAATACCTGAGATAAACATGCATAAAAAGGGTCAACACAAAGGTTGAGTGAAATTCATAGGTTTGATAAACAGTTTGAATACAAGTCATATTGTAATAATTATAAAAACACAATTATTATAAAATGGTATTGTTATAATCTTGGGTCACATTATTATATACCCGTTATTTGGAATAATTGCAACGAATAAAATTATCATAGTAATAGTTTATTATTGCGTTATCGTCTTGTTTGGTCTGATTGGTCTTGTCTAGTTTTGTTCATTATCAGCACATCGCACTAACACATTATCATCAAAAGTCAATTTAATGACTTGAAGAGCTCATAATATCAACATATTAACATCCAAAGTCAATTTAACGACTTGAAGTCAAATTTAACGACTTGTAGGATTTATGACACTAATACATTATCATCCAAAAGTCAATTTAACGACTTGAAGTCAAATTTAACGACTTGTAGGATTTATAATATTAACACATTAATATCCAAAGTCAATTTAACGACTTGAAGTCAAATTTAATGACTTGTAGGATAGATAACTTAGACAACAATTGTAATGATATGTCAGGATAGCATGTAATTTGGAAAACACCTGTATTCATAATTTATAGCAGGTATCCCCCTCACGAGTTTATGAAAAGATTAAAATGTGAGGCTATGAACTCACTAAGTCCTTGAAAAGTAATCACATTGTTATAAGATAAACGAGTATGTAAAAGAGTTTGTAACAAGCATGTATCCCCCTCGCGGGTTTATAAAACATGTAAAATAAGTAAAGGCGAGGTTATGAATCTCACCTGATAGGTAGATGTAATAAATATTCTGAAATGAAAGCTGACGACCTTATCACAATCTTAACAGGGAATGTTGATATAGCAAAATGATAGTAAACAGCCACGTCACGCAACCTGAGTAAATATAAATATAAGTAAAGCAAGGTTATGAACATCACCTGATATTTAAGTAGATTAAAAATACTTCTGAAATGTAAAGCTGACGACCTTACCTGATAGGTAGATGCAATAAATATTTCAGAATGAAAGCTGACGACCTTATCACAATCTTAACGGGGGAAGGTTGATATAGCAAAATGATAGTAAACAACCACGTTACGTATCACCGTTCGGGCCATCATAATTCAGAAGTCATTCAGTAAACGTTTGAGGAGCTAGGGCACTTTAAATCGTAAACCCAACAACTCAGTCAGAACGTAATACCAAGATGAAACTCCTTAATATGAAGCTCCCTAGTATTGTGGTACAATAGAGATCCGGGGCATGATTTCTAAAGGCACATTGATGATAAATGATATTATGGTTATAACATAAGCGGTTTTAATCAATATCTAGAAATGTTAAGCACGTCAAGCGTTAATTAAAGTTATGTCTTGTAATGTTTTGAATACATTTTTATACTTTTTCAAAATGTTACATTTTAGACCCTTGAGAATGAAAAGTGGCAAAATATACCCTCGGAGTTTGCACTTTTACGAGTTTGGTCCTTCAAGTTTAAAAGATATACAAAGTAAACCTTGCACTTTGAAAAGTGACATAATAGACCCCTATAGTTATAACTTTGATAAAATGACATTTTCAGTCCTTTTAGTTGTGAATTTCAGAAAGTTACGATATATACCCCTTGCATGGAATACTTTTGTAAAACAGGTCCGAATTGCCATGCAAGCTTATTTTAACATTCTAAAAGTAATTTATAGGTTATAGCTTTATTAATATAAGCTAAAATATGAAGGTTTATCATAATGAAAGTTTAAAATAATGATTCGTTAAGCTAGGAAGCAAAACGGGTCAAATTATGGTTTCAAAACGTAAACGCGCGGGTTTTAAGTTCAAATTCCTTCAATAATCAATAAAGTGGTTATATTAACATTAATTAAGCATGTTAGGATGGATTATAACAACATTTAACCATTATAACATTTAGTTTTAAGAAAAACGTAAAATTAGGGTTTCGGGTGTACGATTTTAGATCAAAATGAAAAATGAGCATGAATTGAGTTATGAAACTTTAACAAGAGTTTATGTATGATCATATGAACATTATAAAGGCATAGGAGCAGAATTATAATCCTTAGAACCTGGGTTTGAGCTTATTGATCAAGAACGGGTCGAAATGGGGTCGTTTCTCTTCGTACGCCTAGAAATGGAGCTTCGGGGCTTCAAATCTTCAAAGATTTGCTTGAATGGTCTTCTTAGACAATCCTAGGATCATATGGAGCAGAGAATGTTTGCTCAATTGGGTTATAGGAAGAAGAAGTGGGGGATGAGAATGAATGAAGGGTTATGGCCTCTATTTATACTTGAAAATCATCTAGGTGACTAAGGGAGCTTTGTGATCTGATCTTGGACATGTGTAGTAGCTAGGGGATGAAGTGTTGAAGCTATGGTGTGAGTATGAAGGTCTAGGATAGTATATTGAAGTGTTGGATGTGATTTTGGGACAAGAGGTGGCCGCGGCTGGTTTTAGCTACAAAGGAGGTGATGTGGAGATTCAAGCAACCATGGAATGGTCATAGAAGCTGCATAAGCTACTTAGGAAGGTTTTGGTGCTTGTCATGGAGGTGCTTAGTTGCAAGAAAGAGTTAAAATGGGTCAAATTGCAAGATTGTATGCCGCGGGTTCATTTGAGCTTATTAGGGCTCGAATTGCTTTTTCTAGGTTTGGTTTTTGAGCACATTGATCATGTAATGATAGATATATGTTCTCAAGGTTTGTATCAATGACTATTAATGAGAATTGATGAGTGGTTTGGGTTAAAATGGATAGAAAATGAGTAAAACATGCTGGGTTAAAATGGGTTAAAAATGAATGAATAAGCTCGCGGGTCATATTAGGGCACATTAAGGTTTTCTAGGCTTTAAATTCATGTACAATGCTAATATAATGATAGATCATGGATTATAAACTCATATTATGAGTTTACAATAGTACTTGATTGATAGTTTGAGATTAAAATGGTTAAAAACAAGTAAACAGGTCGTATGTTTCATTTAGGTACGTTTAGGGTTTCTCGGATTCAATTTACGTATTGCTGAAGTAAATTGATAAAATGGTGATTGAATATGATTTATAATGTTGTAAATTAAGTTATTACAACTTATTTGAGTGTTGGTTTGGGTTTACAATAGATAAAAACAAAGAAACGGGTCATGGTTTAGAAACTAGCTCGGTTTTAGGGTTTATTGTTTTAAATTAGGGTTTTGAGTGTAAAAATATGTATGAGAGTTTATGAATATAATAATTAGGGTTTACACATTGTACATTGAGTGTAGTAGCTTATACAAAAGTGGTGGTGAAGAAATTAGAATGAAAACGGAGGTAAAACGGCTATTTTGGAGATCATGCTTAATGACTTGTATATTATGCTTTATAAGACTTGTACTTGACTTGGAGGGAGTTTATATTTCAAATGAGATGTTATATTACTTGTAAATATGCTTTAGTAGCTTATAAATTCACTTTAGATATTAATCTTTCATGGAATTAGGGTTTTAGAGATATACGATAACGGTTTAAAGCCCGTCTTGATATAACTTTACAAATGGTTCATTATAGGAATAATGTACTTTGCAAAAAGGATATGATGATATTGACTTGACATGTTATGATGTTTGCTTGACATATATGAAGATAGGATTGCCATAGGTAGGTTGCGTGAGCTCGTCTACTTTAGTTATGCAAGTTACATTGCACACTGAGATATTGACAATGCAAGTAATGTAATAAAGCGAAAAATTTCCCCGTACAATTGTGATAATAGAAAAATAGGTTGATTTTGCATTTGATGAAAATTATGGGTTGTTATAGTCTCCACCCCTTATAGAAATCTCGTCCCGAGATTTAGTCGGATGCCCGAGAGATGTCAAGGAATGATTATGAATTTTTAAGAGTGTTGCTAATCATGTGGGATACAGATTTGGAAATGAACAGATGATGAAGGTAATAATGACAATGATTAAGTAAAGATAAGGAATTATTTGTACAAACGGATTGAAAGAAATTTGTTTGTACGTATGCTATATACTTAAGCCTACTTATTTATAATTTATCACTTACAAAAAGAAGCGTCCAACTCCTTGTAACTGAGAATTTATAAATTCATAGTTCGGAGATTTATAATTTCCTTATTCAAATGAAGAAGCGTCCTAATTCATTTCAATAAGATGATCATAAATCGTCTTACCTAAGCATAAAAACATGATATCGAAACGGTAATGTGTAGAAAATGATATGATCATGAAAGGTAAGAAAAATACTGAGATATTAATTGTACTGACGCCCGTATAGTCGAGGATAATAATTTATGTTTCAAAGGTATGAGGAGGGTATTCAGAGTTGAACATAATAGAATCGATGGAATTTGACAAATGATGACAAGTTTTGATATCACTAGATAACAAGATGTAACGGAATCATCACTTTATCATTTCATAGATAACTTTACATATGAAACGCTAAAAGAGTTGATACTTATGCTACGTATCTCGAGATAGGATTCTAGATAAAATCAACAGACGACAAGGATTATAGCTTGATGATTGGGGTTTTTAGATTGAAGAAGATTATGATGAAACTTGAATATCCTCGAGAGTTGTTTCTAGGGTAGAAATCCTAAAGTGAACAAAATCAAGCTTGTCTCTAAGTATGCTTTCTTGTGGCCCTGTTGTTTGCTTTTGAGCACTGATTCACATAATGTCCTTTCTTTCCACAGGCATTACAAGTTACGGATACTGTTTGTAGGTCGTTTCTAGTGGTTGGTCTTTTGTTTCTGCAGTTCTTGGTCTTATCTTGTTGCGCAAGTTTGACACTTGTGGGGGGACAGTGCAAAGGACCTATTGATAGTAGGTGCATCTTCACACAAGGAAAACGATTTCCGATATATCCCATTGTGGCCAGTATAAGTCCTGAAGGTTTCTTTGCTTCTGATCTGCTGCTGATGTGATCATTGTTACGTTTGTTTATTGTTATAGTTTATTCTGAATAGTTTGTTGTTGATGATGTTTCCTATCCTCAAGCTTTTGTTTACCGATCATTAGCTCTTGCACAGAATCATCCTTATTATCTGAGCCATTAGACCTATGGCTATGTTGGTGCTTCCTTCCAAATCTGATGCTTCGAGCCTGTAATATCCGTCAATACTTCTGGGTTATCCATTGATGAAGACTTCATAAGTTTCTCGGACGTTTGGACCATGTTTGGGCATAAGACGGCTTTCAAAAAAATGTTTTTTTTTTTTTTATTTTTTTTTTTCCCCTTATTGGAAAAAAGATCTTCCTAATGTAAGTCTTAAGATCATTTCCTTCACACCCTAGTTGTAAAATCTTCTTCCAATTCTTGACTCGTTCGAGGAAATACTTTATCGGTTTAAGAGTCTTTCAATTCGGTATCAAGTGATTTGATTGGCTTATCTATATCCAATATGGTTGTGAGCGTATGAAATTCCACCAAGACAGGGCTACATACCAAAATAAAAAAGTACCGATAGCATTATGTTTACTTTTGTTTACTTTGCACAGTGGCTACGAAAAATACTATTCATCCGCTCAATACCAAGAATGAGGGTCAACGCTCCTTCCGTACCAATTGAAGTAGAAAGGTTGACAGCTAACAGAACTATTTATTAGTTTCCTGTTTTTGACTACAGAAGTACTAGATCCTTGTTCCTGTTGGGATTACCAGCACTTGCCATTGATGCAGATTGTGCTTTCAGAGCTGAGGAAATGCCATCATTAACTAGTTTTTGGATGGCAACTAAAGTTATGGCTGGTGTTTCATGATGTTTGACGATTCCTTGGAGCAATTCTATCAACACAAGATAATGCGTAGTAAGAATGACATCACAAATTTTGAAAGGTAATACTAAAAAGAAAATGTGATGCTTAAAATGCTTAAAGAGAAATGCTTATTTTTGAATTTTAAGCACTTAGAGGTTATGATAAAGACGGAGATAATGATGCAAATGTGGGAAAAGATGATGAAAAAAAAGAGATAGGTGAAACAAATTAGGTATGAGTACAACAATAAGGTATGAAACGGGATTGCCTTTTATAATAACTTTCTTTTACTGTACAGAGTCAAGGATTTGCAATGCGTTTTTATTATAACACCACATCCCATTGCTAGATAAAGCTATAACTATCTAAGAGTTTGTTTGATTTCGAACCGTAGATGACATCCTAAAGATCTTCCCTGACCCGTTTGGTGTCGAGCTTAGGATTATTCTCAATGATTTGTTCAAGATCGGAAATTCTGTAGTGAGCAAAAGCAATCTTATATTTTTGCCCTAACTGCTTCTTTTGAAGTTTGATAATCTGAGTGCGGATTCTCTTAGGTTCGGTCTTCAGTTTGTTACCATTAATACTTCCTTTTTCCATTCGTCTCAATGCGAGAGAATGATAGAGTTCATCGAATTTATTCAAGATATCTTTGACCTTGTTTTTCTCATGATGTTTCAGATACATCTTATCTGAAACATTTCCTATTTCAATACTGAGGTGGGTAGGATTATAAACTGAGAAGGAGGAGATACCAAATTACAATTTAGATTCTGAGATGAATTAGATAACACGTAGTTTGAGAAGAATATGGGAACATATTCCGTTTCTTAGGTGTAATTAAAATTCTTACAGGAATAAAAAGAAATATCGAGGATCAATAGTAGTGATGGGTGGTAATACCAGAGATGTAGTCAAAATAGCTGGTGAAGTAATAGTGATCTGTGTGTGAAATAGTAATTCTTTAGCATAAAATGCTTGTAATGTCCTTAAATACGGATTATTGTAGAAAGATGAGAATAACATTGAGATCATATTTTCTTTAGAGTTTTCAGAAGAGTTAAAAGAACTCCTACCAGCTTGAAGCTAGGAAATAATCTGATGATCCCGGGACAGTATATAAGAATATTTATAGAAAAAAGCATCCTTATATCAGAAGAAATCATTGGAGAATGACATCGCTCTGTTAACAAGCCCATTCGAAAATAACATATGTTATTTATGTAATAGATAAAAATATGTCTAAACATACTTGTCCGGAATGTAGTGGCAACGGAGAACTTTGATGGCTATAAAAGAAATGTTGTTTAAAGTTAAGGTTTTGACCTTGTTCTCTATAACTATGGCGCTGATACCAATCTGTAACACCCCCATTTTTACAATATAGCAGCGGAAGCTAATCTGGGGTATTACTTCATGGAAACAACAATCATAATCATAGAAAATGACCCAAAAGAGACGTTTGTTCAAAAGGAAAAATGTTATTCATTCATTTTCAAATCAAGACTTTACAAAGCAAAAAGTCCCAAATCTAGTACATACAATGTGAATAATAACATGGTTTTTAGCCATCTTCATGAGGTCCATTATGCCACTTAAAACACCTTAGGCCGTAAGTTGCTCAATTACCTGAGATAAACATGGCTAAAAAGTCAACACAAAGAGTTGAGTGAAATTCATAGTTTGATAAACATTTGAATACAATCAAAGTGTAATAATTGTACAAACACATTATTATGAAAATGGTATATTTTATGATCTTGGTCACGTTATTATATACCCGATATTTGTATATTGCTAACGAATACAATAATCATAAGTAACAGTGATTACTGCGATATTGTCTTGTTTTGTCGTATGGGTCCCTGATTGGTCAATGTCTTGTCTAAGCACATCGCACTAACACATTATCATCAAAAGTCAATCTAATGACTTGAAGAGCTCATAATATCAACATATTAACATCCCAAAGAGCATATTAACGACTTGTAGGATTATGACACTAACAGATAATCATACAAAGTCAATTAAACGACTATGAAGTCAAATGTTAACGACTTGTAATAATTGTAATATTAACACATTAATATCCAAAGTCAATTTAAAACGACTTGAATCAAATTTACCTACTTGTAGGATAGATAACCTTAGACATCAATTAAAATGATATGTCGGATAGCATGTAATTTGAAAACACATGTATTTGTAATTTATACAGTAAATCCCCCCTCACTGGTTTTTAATGAAAATCATTAAAGAGAATAATAGTTAGGATGCTATGAACTCCACTAAGTCTTTGAAAAGTAATCACATTGTTTATAAGATAAACGAAAGTATGTAAAAGAATTTGAATAAGCATGTAACCCCCTCGCGGTTTTATAAAACATGTAATTAAAGTAAAGCGAGGTTATGAACTTCACTAAGTCCCTTGAAAAGTAATCACATTGTTATAAGATAAACGAGTATATAAAAGAGTTTGTAACAAGCATGTATCCCTCTCGTGGGTTTATAAAACATGTAAAATAAGTAAAGGCGAGGTTATGAACTTAACTAAGTCTTTGAAAAGTAAAACATAGTTATAAGATAACCGAGTATTAGAAAAAGATTTTGTAACAACATGTATCCCCTCAAACGGGTTTAATAAAGCATTGTAAATAAGTAAAAAGCGAGGTTATAATCTCACCTGATAGGTAAGAATGCATATTAAATTTATGAAAGCGATGACCTATCACAATCTATCGGGAATGTTGATATAGCAAAATTATAGTAAACAGCCACGTCACGCAACCTGAGTACATAATATGGTCAAGCCTTAGGAAGATTGTACATTAGAACCTTTGGGTTCTAAGAGTTTGATTAGAGAGTTTGGAATTGTAGTATCACCTTCGGCCCAATTAAAAAATTAAGAAGTCATTCTTAAACATTTGAGGAGCTAGGGCACTTAAATCATAAACCCACAACTCATCAGAACGGAATATCAAGATGAAACATCAATATATGAAGTCTACCCTAGGATTGTGATACGATATATGGTTTTAAGTGTTTTGATTAATATCTGGAATGTTTAGTACGTCAAGCGTTAATTAAAGTTATGGCTTTGTAAGTTATTAAAACATGTTTTTTATACTTTTTTCAAAATGTTACATTTTTAGACCCTTGAGTTTGAAAAATGTCAAAATATACCTTGGTTTTGCCTTTTACGATTTGGTCCTTCAAGTTTAAAAGATATACAAAGTAAACCTTGACTTTGGAATAGTGACATAAAAGACCCTTATAGTTTATAACTTTGATAAAATGACATTTTTATAAAAAGAGGAGAAGAGAGAAGGAGAGAGGGATAAGGGGGGATTAAGAAAAGAGAGAGGGAAGAGGGGGGGGGGGGGGGGGGGGGGGGGGGGGGGGGGGGGTGGGGGGGAGGGTTAGGTAGAGAAGAAGAAGAGAAGTATAGAAAGAAGGGAGTATGGAAGAGTGTGGAAGATAGAGGAAGGAGGGAAGGAAGAGGAGGATTTAGTAGAATTTAAGTGAGGAGAAGATAGAGTAGTAGAGAGAAGATAGAAGAAAGGTGAGAGAGAAGAGTAAGTAAAGAGAGAGGGGGAAAAGAAAGGGGAGAGAGAGGAGGAAGGGAAGAAGAGAGTAGAGGAAGGAGAGTAGAGGGAGTTTTAAAGGTTTAGCGGGAAGTTTGAGGAGAGTGAGAGAAGGGAGTAGTAAAAGAGGGAGAGGGAGGGAGAGAGAGAAAGAAGAGTATGAGAAGTAGAAGAGTACGAGTGTAAGTAGGAAGGTAAAGTTAGAAAAGGTAATTTAAAGGAGAGAAAAAGGAGAGAGTTAAAGAGGAATAAAGGTAGAAGAGAAGGGAGAGAGGTAGGAGAGAAGTATTTAGAGAGAATACAAAGAATTATAGAAGAGAGAAGTAATAAGGAGAGAGATGGAGTATAGGGTGCTGACGGCGTACTAAGCTAAAGGCTGCTCGCCTGGACTCGGAAAGGCCATCCCCTCGCGAATCAGCGGTGCGTCGACTCCGAAAACCCCTCTGTCCTTACTACACGTCTCTCCTCTCTCATCGTCCTTCTTACTTGTCTCCTAAAGTTTAATAAACTCCAAACAAACACCTAACTCACTCACCTAGAAACACGCCCGACCTCCGCCCCCACCACCTGCCAACGCAACTACCTCCACCCAAGAAAAAACCCCCCCCCCCACCACCCCCCCCCTCCCCCTACTCACTCACCAACACGCTCCCCCCAACAAAACCCCCACCCTGATCCCGTCAACACACACTGAAAAACTCTTTACGCACTACCTGACCCCTACTCCTGCTACCCCCGACACACCCGCCCTCCCACACCCCACACTAACCCCACAATCATCCAAACCTAAACCCAACTACCCCTCTCTATAAACACCACTATCTCCCTACAAACCCCACCAACCCGCCCTACCCTCAACCTGCCCACCCGAACACACAAAACCCTTCCCCGCCCACCTCTCCCCCACCCCTACAACCCAACCCCCCTACCCCCCCTCCCTCTAAACTCCCCCCCCAAACCCCACACAACTCCCCACCCCTCCCACTCTCGCCCCTTCCCAAAAGCCCCTTCCCACTCCCCCCCCCTTCACCGCACACACCTACCTACACCCCCCCACCAACGTTGCTTTTTACTTGTCTTCATGCTGCTCCTATCTCTGCTTCTCCGAATTCTCTTCCCCCTCCTCTGCGCTCGAAGACCTACTCTCCTCTAAACCGTCCTTAAAACTTCTCCTAACTCTCTTCTCTCTCTCGCGCTCTACTCCCTCTGCCGCTTCTGTCTTCCTCTCTCCATAACCTTCTCTCTCCTTCCTTTTTCTCATTCCTCTTCTCCTTCTCGCTACTTCTTCGTTCTCTACTCCTCTAACTTCCTTCTCGTTGGTTAACGCCATAAACACCAAAACACGCACCTTCCCCCAATCCCCACCCCTTAGATAAATCGTTTTCCTTCTAGCCCTACTCGCTCTTCTCCGGCAAACTCCTCTTCCTTTTCTTCTCTTCCCTCATTTTCTCCCTTACTCTCCCACCCCCTGCTCCTCTTACTATCGTCGCCCCTAACTGCTGCTAAGCTATCCCTTCCTCTACTCTTGTACTCCACCGTCTTCCCTCTTACTCCTTCCCCACCCCTCTCTCTCCTCGTCTAGCCACTTTTCCCTCTCTCCTCCACCTACTTGTTCTACTTCTACTTCTATCCCTCTTTTCCCTATTTCTCGCTCTGCTCACGTCCTTCCTTCTGCTCTCTCCTTCTACTTCTCTCTCGACTTTTAACTCTTTCCTCCTTCAGACTCTCTCCTTCCTCTCCTCCCCGCCTCCCGCTCTCTAACTATCTCGTTCTTCGTCAAACTCTCCCCCTACTTCCTCTAGACACGCTCCTCTCTCTCTCTAAACCTACTCCCACTACTTGCCGTCTCGACCTACCCCTCATGCGCCTCGGCTACTGCTCCCTCGCCACTCTTCACCTTTGCGAACAACTACGCCTGCTTCCAACTCTCACGCTATAATTTAATTCTTCTCCTTTCTCCTACTCTCTCCACGCTCGCCTAGTTTCTACTCTTCTTGCCAAAACAACTCTCACACTCGCCTATCCCTATAAGAACTCCAAACCCCATACCTAACACAACCCCAATCCATTCATCCCCACTAACCACCCCCATTCCACTATAGCCCAGCCCCCAACATTTCACCCTTTCAAAACGCCATTAAAACTGAACACAACCCCTCACACACACCCACTAACCATCCCATCCCTGTAACACACACACCCAATAAAGTGACATCCAGGACTCCGAAAAACGGGATCCGAATAGGGATTTCAGAAACTCAAACGCACAGGAATGAAAGATCCAATCCATACGAACAACACTAACGTAGTAAATATCCATTAATATACGCATGATCGGCTAGAATATAACAATATTTAACCATTATAACATCTAGTTATAAGAAAACCCCGAAAAATAGGGTTTTATAGGTGAACGTTTTATGAACAAAACGGGAAAATTGTCTAAAGAAATGAGTGAGATGAAACATTAAACACGAAGTTATAATTAAGAACCAATGCACCGATTAAAAGAGTTTGTAGTAGCAGAAGTCGAACATCCAGAACCTGGGTATTGAGCATTATACTTTAGAAAACGGGTCAAAACGGTACTTTTTAGCTTCTACGCAATAATAACGACTCCGGGGCTTCAAATCTTCAAAGCTTCGCTTGATTACTTCTCTTAGATCTTCTTATAACTTATTAGAGCAAAGGATTTCTGCCTTGAATGGGTTATAGAGGAGGAAGTGGGGGATGAGTAGAAATGAGGGATATTGAGCCAATTTCTACATAAAAATCCTTAGGAAGTTAAGGTTAGCTTCATGTCAGAATTTATGAAACTCGGAGGGTCTAGTAGATGAAGTGTTGAAGCTATGGAGTGAGTTGTATAAGCTATGGATAGTAAGATTGAAGTGATTGGAATGCTTATAAGGGGTGGTTAGTGTCACAGGCTTTAAAGAGAGACAAAGAGGTGATGTGGTTGCTTTCTTAGCCAAGAAATGGTGTAGATATTTAGGAGAGGTGCTTGTAAGCTTCTATAGAACATGTGGGTGAGTCACCATGGTGCTTAATTGCAAAGATAAACTTCAAAAATGGGTCAAAATCAAGGAATGAAGGTCGCGGGACACTAGGGGCTCAAAAGTAATGGGTTTTAGCATTCGTAATTCGTTGTGTACTTGATCCAAGAAGATAGAATACAGATCTTAAGGTTTGTATTAAGGATTAAAATCAAGTTTGAAAAAGTGGTTTGGGTTAATGGGTCAAAATGAATGAAAAAGTCCGTGGGTTCAATTTAGGGCCCATTAGGGTTTCATTAGGGTTTTTCAAGGCTTCAATCCTTATTTATTGATAAAATGATTAAAAATAAGACAAATTTTAGAACTCATAATATAGTTACAAAGGTGTCTTGGTTGATTGTTCGGGATTAAAATGGTCAAAAATGAGTAAACGGGCTGAATGATCCATTTTGGTACGTTTAGGGTTTCTTGGATTCACTTTTTGTATAATTGAGATGAAATGATGAAATGATGATTGAATATGGTTGATAATGTTGTAAACTAAGTTATCACAACTTATTTGAGTATTGGTTTAGGTTTATGATGGATAAAAACCAGGAAACGGGTCATGGTTTAGTATTTACTCGGTTAGGTTTCTGACTTTTGAATTAGGTTTTGAGTGTAAAAATGTGTGATGGAAAGCTTATGATAGAATAATTAGGGTTTACACATTGTATATTAGTGTAGTAAACTGTGACAAAAAGTGGCGGTGAAGAAACTGGAATGAAAACGGAGGTAAAATGGCTATTTTGGATATCATGCATTAATGACTTGTACATTATGTATTAAAGACTTGTACCTTTCTTTGAAGAGAATGTATATTCATATGAGATGTTATGTTACTTGTACATATGCTTTAATAGCTTGTACATTTACTTTAGATATTAATCTTCGAAATTTAGTGGATTTAGAGGCAGATGATAAACGGTTTAAAAGATAAAACCCGTTTTGATATAACGTTACAATGGTACATTTTATAGGAATAATGTACTTTGTAAATAAGGATAATGATGATGATTAGACTTGACATATATGAAAACAGGATTGCCATAGATAGTTAGCGAGAAGGCGTCGTCTCCTTAGTTATGTAGAGTTTCATGACCTACTGAGATATTGACAAGCAATTAATGTGAAAAATTTCCCCTATAATTGTGATCATAGTAAATAAGGTTTTGAGCAATTTTGATGAATTAAATTCTGGGTTGTTATATGGGGAGTTCCACCAAGTTAGAGCTTTCCAAGGAAAGTTGCATGTAGCAAACTTAATTGGGTTTCTCCACAACACAGTTTACTGATATGAGACGACTAATTCCATCTTCTCTGACCATTTTGCGAACAACACAACCACACATTCAGTACCCTTAAAAGAACGTGCTTGCAATTTAGAAAATCCTTGCATGTGCACTCACGCGGAGTGCGTACAGTTCCTCTAATTCCAGTGTCAGAATTGTGGCTTTTGTCGCCCTGACCATTAGTGTTATTTCGAAGAGTTTCATGATTAGCAAGTGCCGCAGACACTCTTGCTTTGATTAAGCTGTTCAACAGAAGCAAAACAGTCATAAAAGGGGTATCATCATAGCCCTTGCCAGCAGGCAACCAGCAAGCACAATCAGCCCTTGCAGTAGCAGAGGATCTCCTTGGTG
Organism: Tanacetum coccineum; assembly: GCA_026074375.1. NCBI lineage: Eukaryota > Viridiplantae > Streptophyta > Magnoliopsida > Asterales > Asteraceae > Tanacetum > Tanacetum coccineum. Next base: position 24,991 of record BQNB010001501.1, read on the forward strand.
GCATATTGTTCTAAAAATCACAGCAGATCACAACAAAATAAAAATAGAAATACGAGAGTTTTCCATAAACATCAACAACATGAAATGGGTATACAGAACATATATATAGACAAGATCAGCATATTCACACAGTGATTATATAATATGAACTGATCTGGATCAACAAGCACATAACATAATTTAGATCGACAATGAGACATAAAAAACATACAACACTTATATATAAATACCAAGACACATCACACAGTAGATTAAATCACATGACTGGATCACAACACATAACAACATAATTGAGATCGACATGACATAATACAACACGCTCATATATAACTAACAAGAATAAAACATACATGATTGTCTGAAGTACAAAAATGAAAAGTACAAGTCCTACATGCCGTGCTACTGGGCAAAAACCCATAATACTTCCCGGCTAACAAAATGTAGCTATGAATAACTACATGAAAACAAAAGAAGTGTACACCTAAGCAGAAAACTACAAGCACCTCGCGATCGATTCTGCATGAGTCTGACCTCTAGCCTGAAGATACCAAAACCTTCCCAATGCTTGCTGAAAATAGTCCCTGCATATGAAACATGTGTAAATCAATGTCGTCATCATGAACTCCTGTGATGCGATATGGAAATCTTGCATCTGGGTATGAGTCCTATATGCTTGCAGTTCATAATAAATTTCCAAACTCAACCCAACAAAATGTGCCCAAGCCTCTCGGGAAACGAGGGCCTCCCGATCTAACAATCGTGGCAGTCTCATAGTGAAACTGTCTATCCTCGACCAATCCATCAACACTCTGAAATAACTGAGTTTGTCTATCCTGAGTATCCTCTATCACAACATAAACATCCTGTGTGTCCTGCTCCTGAACCGCAACAAGCCTCGGTCACTCTAGCAGTTGACACCCACTGAGGGTCGTCATGCTACCTCCTTCAACAACCTTTGCTGGGTCCTACCCAAGATCAACCAATTTCCTAATGCCATAGCCGACCTCCTTGACTCTCGACTTCTGGATTCTCGGCATCACGTAGTGCCGAAATAAACCCATATACGCTCTATTGACCCCATTAGGTCTAGGAGCAGCAGTCAAACCGACTCATCCCCCAACCTCATACCTAACCTATCAATGTGGGAGCAGACGGACATAAACCTTCTTACGAGTGGTAACTCGGCCTCGGAATGGTCCTTCCCATAACTGGTCGGTGCTGGTAGTGTATGAATAGTGAGACTAAAAGTGGTGTAGTGGTGATGATGGTTAACAGTAAATGCTTGGGTTACAGGTGGTGGTAAATGGTAATTGATAATGGGAGGTGTAGCGGTTGGTAAGGGAATCTGAGATATTGGAGTTGACCAAGTTGATAGTGGAGATGGTGGTGGTGATGGTGGTGTAGGTGCGACGGCATACTCAGCAATACGTGCCTCCAATGATGTAACATAGTGGCCCAAACTTACAGTCTTCCGTGATCCCTACGGAAAAAAACAAAAAAGACTGGGTCCTGAGCAAAGGGGACCTTAGTCTGATGGTGATGAGGACTTGGGAGAGTAGGTGGGAGTGCAGGACGAGCGGATCAGAGTCGAGCGCATTGCCTCAGGAGCTCTCTGATATGCGTCCCTTCTTTCGATTAGGAGGAGGGTATCTCTCTAGTGGGTGTCTATCGGGTGGCCTGGTACTCATTTAGTTCTAGCTGGTGGTGGTAAAGGTATGTCGAGGATGAGATGAGGAGGAGGAGCACCATAGCTCCCACAGAAGATCGGCCGAGCTAGTGCTCCTCCTCCTCATACATCCAACCTCGTCCTAAAGGGCTCCTCATCTCGTCATCTTATCATTCATCATGCATCACATCATGAGGGCTCATCATCATCATCCCCTCCGTCCATGCGGAATAATCAACATGATCCTCCATCGGAACGGAGTCTGCAACATAGCCTGGTGACAAGGCGTAAGGTGAGGCATCACAGGATAGATGTTGGATCTTCTAAGGGTGCCTACACATTGGGCTGACACTAAGTACTCGGGGTACACAGGCTCAATACGTATGGACCTAAACCGTTGAAGTTGGGTGCTCAGGACCGGGCACGTAATCGGGAGATGGTGGGTGCTCAGGTCCAGGCACATAGTCCGGAGATGGTAACGGCTACCGCTCATAGGGAGTTCCAACGTACTTATACGATGAATCATGGAGAGCCTCCATCAGCACAGCTCCTCATCAGCTCCCCAAAAGACCTCCCTGGCTCAAATCATGTAGACAGATTGGTGAGGTGACCGTGGTATGAAGAAGACAGAATACAGGATCTATACACTCAAACAAGTTTACATTAGTACATATATAAGACCCATAATAATATACTTAATATATTATAAACATTATTGAAGCATGCAGCAATCTAGTATAACTCAACTATCAACAAAGTTTAAAAAAAAATGTATAAGTGAATGTCCCATGAAAATCCCCTTTAGTATGATGCAATGGTTTGAAAAAGGTTACAGTCCACAGGTAAAAACATTTGATTCTGGTTCTCTATAACCTTTGCTAAGATACAATCTATAACACCCCCCAAATAGGGTCGCAGCGGAAGAGATGAGGTCCGGGAGCGTTACTTCATAATCAATCACAATATATTATAACAACCTCTAAAATAGTCGTTATTAAAATACGAAACATTGATTTTAAAATTGTTTAATATAAAGCGGCATGGTCTTAAGTTTGATCAACATTTGATAACAAAGATTTTAGATCATAACAAAAATCCCCAGATGTAATGACTCCAAATCTTTTATGCATGACTCCCCAAAAAAGTATCCCCAATGTATCCTTAGCACCTCGTGCCTCATTGACCTAAGAAAACATGCTTTAAACGTCAACATAAAGTTGGTGAATTCATAGGTTTAAGTAAATATAATGTAGGAACGCAAGATTTCCAAGTGTATGATAATGCAACGAGCAAACATCACAAAGTGTAATCACGTTTCCCTAAGCTCATGACACTGAAGCTCGACATGTATGATTTGCAATATAAATTGCCAACATTGCCCTTGATGATGTCCTAACCCGCAACATCCTAAATTCGACATGGTATACATCCGTTGGTTCACTCCGTGATACCAGTGAGAGCTACTCACTCGAGTGGGGACCAAATAGATCTATTTATAACATTCGCACTCACACAAAGTAATTGACAGTTCATGACAATGGGCATAGTGGGTTATCGCTACTTAGGCAAACACGTAATCATGATAAAATGTACACTTGCGCCCAATTTGTAAAACAATGCATGTTTCTCACCCTAAAAGTTTAGAATCATTGATATAGTAAAACATGGGCTATGAACTCACCTTAGTAAGTATCTCCGTGAATGGTAATATACCCAATAATGTAAGTGCTCGCACCGTCAAATACCTAAGTAAATATGGCCAGTCTTAGTCTACAAGTTTAGGCTAACGACTCCACGTATAAACTACAATAATTTGCTAATTTATATATATACTGTTATCACTTGTGTGGTGGATGTACACGTTTATTGTAATCGTTTTCCTCGTTTGTTTTTGGGAAGATGTACGACTATATACTTTTAGTTTACAAGGGTTTAAGTATTAATTATAAAATACACCTATTTATTATTCGCGTGACTTAGTTTATATAATTATCCGTATTATATCACGACTAGTCCGATACCATAAACTGTTTTATTAAAATTGACTTAATATATAAAAAACCCTTAGATTTTCATTATTGGCAAAAATAGTCCTTATAGTTTAAAATATAATATTTACCGTTTACACCCCTGAGTTCCCATATTGATACGTTTAGTCCCTCCACTTTACAAAAATTACATTTTTGGTCCTTATGAGTTCCAAACAGTCCTTTAATTTCAAAAATGTTAAAAACAGTCCCTTAACTTTATAAAAAAATAGATTGACAGTTTTAATACCCTCCATCTTTTTTTTTTTTGTGTTTCTACTTTGACACTTTAGCCCCCATATACTTGCAAAAGTAGCATTTAAGCCCAATAAGATTTAAAAGTACAAAGGTTTTCATTAAGCTTATATAGGCTGTATGAAACTGTTTGGCTTGTAAATAAGCTCGGATGAGCTTATTTGAGTCCATTGGGCTCGTGGCCCATTTAACAAAACCCGTATACATACATTTGGCCCATTAAGGATTCTCAACTAGAATAGCTTATGATTATTTATCCTCAAATAAGTTACAAAACTTTAAATAAGCTGTTACACCAATACTGGCTTATCCCAAAAGCCAATAAGGCTACGATTAGTGGGCTTATTAGTCCCAATAAGGACTCGCAAAGGGTTTTGAGAGTGTGGGCTCATCCAACATAGGCCAATGAGAATTTAGGTCTTTAGTAATCCCATGAACCTATCCCCCTAGCTTAAAAATAAGCTGCTGGACACATAAGCACTTCACTATTGGGCTGATGTCCCGTTAGTTGCTCGTTAGGCCAATAGTGGGTTGTGTTAGGGTTTTTGTAACCTTATCACGACACATTCAACAACCTTATTCGTATAAACTATAGTGTACGCATCTTTATCGAGAGAAACAATTATTAAGTAATTATAATTCGTGGTGTGTATGCTGATTTCATTTCCAACGTGGTTACCAATCCTTTCGGCTAAATCCATACTTGTGCACGTCAATTTTAAACGTTCAAGCTTATACACAATATCTTTGTTACGTGCCTATGGCTTCCTAGCCCACCACACAGTCATACATGTAATTATCTTAAACGTGTACATTCTTGTGCCATGCAGGCACGACCTAACGTTTAATTGTTTAACTATGATAACTGTGCCTATGACATATGAATAAACGTAAAACTTAATAGAACGTAGGCTAAGAACACTTATAAGGTCCCAAGAAAAATAAAAGGAAAATAGCTATCTGAACGGTGTGTTCTAATAGTCGTGTGGAACTCGACTGTATACCCCCAACCTTAGATTAAACCGAATCTTATTGCTCTTCAACCCTTAACTTCTAAACCTTAGCTTATAGATTACTCGTTTATACCTTAGAACTCTTGGTTGTGAGTGTGGTGTCCATGTTCGTGGATTGAGACTCGGCTGTGGTGACTCAACAAAGAGAGCACCGAGGATGGTTTTTGGCTAGTGTGCCCTTTAAGTGTGTGAGTGTGTAAACACTCTTGTTTGTAAGCTTCAAATTTATAGAATAAAATATCTCTATAAACGACTTTCTAAAACCCAGGTCCTCCTTCTAAAAGAGGGTAGTAGTTTAAGTACAGCATAGGTGGTTTTTAGGGTAGTTTAGGCTTGATTAGTGACAAGTATTAATGAATTGGTGATGTACAAGATTTATCAAGAATTTTCTAGTTAGGTTTGTGTGCGGTGATGATTTGCAAAAGGTAGGGAAACACAAGATACAATCTTGTGTAAGGATTTGTTTAAGTACTGTCTTAATTAAATCCTAGATTGTACAAGATTTAGTAAGATTTATGTGTAACTACACAATGACCTTGTATCGTGTGATATGAAGAGAAAACAAGACAAATCTTAAAGTAACTAAACATATATCCTTAAGCTAACTATGGTAAACTAGGGGTTAAGGGTACATGTTGTAAGAGCTTGTAAGAGATCCTCCTAATCCCTAGGACCCTTGGACGCGTAGGATTATGTTTAGGGTACTAATGATTTGACAATTTCTAGTTATATGGGATAATGGTGTACTTAAGGTGGTTAATAACCATAGTATACAAGGTTTGTCTCATGCTAATGTTATCACATATCATGCCCGACCCTTGTAGGCTTAGTGACACAAAAACTGTATAATTTTTGTATTTAGGGTGTAAAAGTGGGTATTGGTTTAAATATAGATAGGTATAGGTACTTCCGGGTACGCCTAAATATATTTTTATTGCGAAACGTAAACGTTTTACGTAGCCAATAAAAATAAAATGTGAAAACTTATAAATTATACTCCAAATAATTATATGACAGTTGTTTGACGTAAACTTTTATTTGTTTGATGTTCGTTTACGTTGAATGATGGTTTTTAGTTTACGCAATTTAACTATATGATTATAATTAAGAGCGAACGCGTAAAACTCTAAAAATAAATAGTGGTAATAATTGAGTCGGGAAATGACCTGAAAATGTGAAATGTTACAGGCATCATACGCTCTCTCCACCTAAATCATCTGGCAAGTCTGCTTAAGCAGAGAAGCCAATTCATACAGTTGATGACACTGAAGTGCAACAGAATCAAAGACAAGACATGGGTAATACTGATGATCAACTCAATTTCGAGGTTGCTCCAAAGCATGACTGCATCAAGAAACGTAAAGCCCTCCTAAAAAACCCCCAAAAAAGAAAACCCCCCCCCTCTTGGATTTGGGATTGGAATGTTGGAAATCAGTTGACTTTAGACTCCCTCAAACCTCGATCGGCAAATTGCTCAGCAAAAAACCCTCCTATTCTTTCGACGAGCAATAAGTGCACTCCTACGACTTCTCACATATGTTCATAAACCATCTAAAGAATTGAATATCTGACACAAATCACTTAGTTGGACAGCTTTTTAATCTTCTCAAAGGGACATGCATAAGTCGTGTGGAACTCGAGTATAACATTGAAGAATGTTATAAAGCTATAACTGATCGACTGGACTAGAATAAACCTGAAGGAAAGGAATATCCGTTTGACCTTAGCAAGCCTCTACCATTGATTATGGATCGAGGTCTTCATGTTCCCAGTTTACTACTTTCAGACAACAATAACCTTGATATCTGAAGAGAGGAAGCTCAAGCAAGAAATATACGACTTCCACATCAAAAACAAATGCTGCTAAGTAGATATTAAGGCATTGAAGACATGGTTCCATCGTTATGGAGTCCGATAAAGGTATCCTATGATAGATGTGCTATTTGGGGAATTTCTCACTAGGGTCCTAAACGACAACGATTTTATGGATTCGTAAGCAACAGGGTGTCCAAACATGATGTGTACTCCACGAAAAGAATTATAGCAGTAACCAAAGTGAAAGTTATGAAGTGGTATGAGTTACTATTTTATATGGAGGAGATAAAGTTCGAAGAGAAGAACAACAATTATTACAAATATATTTCTGTTCCCAAGGAAGGTGACTTATCCAAGAATTCACCTGCACGAATTGAAGATATGCTTCTTCTCTTGGTTCAAAAGAAACTCTCAAATCTTGAAAGAGATGTCATTATTAACTTAGGTTGTGGCATTTGGATGTTTTACAAAGACCGTTATTACATTCTAAGCGGGGGAAGACCTCAACTAGGAGTCGAAAGCTACCAGAAGAAGCTTAATATCACCAAGCCAGAAACATTCAGGTTCGACATCTCCAACAGAATTCCATACACTGCATACAACAATCCTTAAGGAATTATCTATGAAGACAAGTACAAAAGAAACAGGTTGATGCGCACGGATGAACTCTACAAGTTCAGTGACGGGACGCTCACATCTATTAGAACCCTTCTTCATGATATTGCTTCAAACCTGAGGATGGATTACTTACCAAAGAGAAGATGGAGTAGCTTAGACAAAAAAGGCCTCACATCATGATCAAGGCTATCGATCAGCTGCTGCTAGAAAGAAGGTTAATGAGGAGCTTGGAAAAGTTCATTGGTGGGAGAGATTACGAGGAAGATCTACGACTACTTCAACGAACCATATGATTCTGTCATATGTTGTTCTTATCATTCAGGTCAAACCTCGTAAACAATAAACTTGTGAATATGTAAATAAGTAGTGTAAGACTAAAATTAGGCATATATAGTGTTTGAGTACGAATTTTTCAAGAATTTCTTAGTAAATTCAAATTTTTTCAAATTAGTGTACTCAAACACCATATAATACCCTCAGAAATTGAGAGGGGCATTAAAATGTTCCTAATAAGGCTTATTATATATAATCAGAAAATTTATCTCCCCAAATAATTTTCATACATATTTGAATCAATTTATATCCAAAATATTAAGAGATTTGACATTTTTGATAAGGGGAGAAAATGTGATTAAAATATGAAACTTATAAAGATGTAATTTTATGGATTCAAGTGCGAACTCCATCCTCCATGTGCTAAACATTTTTGAATATCGATGCACATGTTGAGGGGGAGCATTTTTGAAAAGTAAAACCGGCAAGGTACTAAATGTTTTGATATATATCACAAAGTACCTTGATTGATGTTTTCAAATGGTTTTAAGGATGAGAACAATACCAAAAGACCGACCATGTATTTAATTAATTGGAGTTATAAGGTGGTTAGGTATAGGTGTTCGTTCCCATGATCCGGCCAGAACCAGAGGGATCTACCCAGGGACATTCCATTAGATAGAATATAAGTCCTTAGGTATGATATAAAAGGAGTAAAGTGAGAAAAGGGAATAATGCCGACTGAGACAGAGCTAGCACTGGAACAAACCCAACAAGGTGTGAGTTATGAAGTCTCGGTAAGCATTGAAGGGGTTAAAGAATGAAAATGAAAAGTTAAGATAAATGGTGAAAAGAAAGAAGCCCTCCTTATACTTAGGCAGAAACCGGGTCAATACATATGCTATCAGAAACACTAAGCTGTTGTCTGATATTGAAGATAGTCATCATGGACCTAGTGATGCAATCCACAACCCTTCCCCAGCCACTCAAGGTCGGGAAGACTCTTGTTTTAAAACTCACGGAGATTACACACATTTCTGTCGATATTCTCACTCCGAGTTAGTTGGTATTAAAAAGGTAGCAATTAGCTCCAGCCTTCGATTACTAAAACCAAATGTGCACTATTGAGTCTAGAGCCAATAAAGAGATCATCCATAAATCTCTCTAGGACATTATTCCAATATAATCTTGTTTCTCTCACACTGTAAAAACAAGTAATTTCATAAGAGTCCTACGTATTATCCTTGTGATCTTGCCAGAACATCAGAGTGATACTTAAGTATTCACAATGACGATGGAAATCCTTCCAGAGCCAACATCAAACAAACTCTGCGGTAGGTGACTTGTGAGATCTTATATGGATCAAACTTGTGACACTAGATATCGATTCGGTCCAGACTATGAATTGACAGTTGACGAATTTTGAAATGCTCAAAACTCTCGATGTGTCACAAAATCACTTTAGCAAGTGACACGTCGATTGATTTTCTCAAATCAATTTTTATTCAATCGGTGAGACAGTAACTCACTAGTTCACTCTTATCATGCTGTCTGCTTTGAGACGTTCCGGTAATGAGAACAAGCTGAGTACGATGAATCTAATACATGTGTGTTAGAAAGATTCAATACTGCAAGCTGGAAATCTTATCAAGGAGATTCTTATTAAATTAAATCTACCTGATCACAGGTCGATCCTCACAGATTCGAAGGTTAATCTAACCAAACACGGGCGAATGACAAAGCCATATTCGTCCCCCAACTTTATTGCTAACTGTTTTATTGCAGATTCATATAAAGATGGTCATGGAGGTACCTGGTTCCAGCAGACTCAAAGATTCATAGCCACATGCTCATACTCGACCGACATATGTAAAGACATTATGAAAGCTCAAGTACATGTTTCAAGACTTCCGCTACTCTGATACCGCACGTCCTTTTTGAAGCGACGAAGTATTAAAGTTAAATAACTTCAAGAAAGATGTTTATACAAGCTTTCAAGATCAAGTATAGTATGAGCATGTCGGTCCGAAGGTCACAAGTACACAAGAAGGCAAAAGATCACAATTTAATGATAAGAGATTATGTTTGGCTGATGATCTCAAGAAGCTCAAGATCACATACAAGACAAGCTTAACGGAACAAGCTCAATCCTAAAGTCAAAGATCACTACAACATCACACAAGTTAAAGATTGAAGTTTAAATACTACGTCCATAAGACTAAAGAAACCAAGCATAGAAAAAAATAAAAAAAAAAAAAAAAAAAAAAAAAAAAATAAAAAAAAAAAAGATGGCTAGGAATTAAGTTTTTGTAAATTGGAGTGACCTCCCTTAGGAGGAGATTGTTAGGAATACGAAAAGTATCGGTCACTTCCATAATATCGTAAGATAGCTCGTAGTATAATATTTGGAAACTAAGTAGGCTAGTTAGGTCAAAGCCCATGGAAAGCCCATGAAAGCCAAGGCCCATGGCCGGCCATACTAGGTGTATAAGTACCCTCTTCATAGCTTGGGGAGGGTGTTGGTTGTTTTCATAATCTAATATTTATCTTTCACTTTCTCTCACTAGAATCAACTTCCAATCCTTTCTCTCCTCTAGTATTCTTCCATATGTGATAGTGTTTAGATAATCATAATAATTCTACATTGATGGTCATTCTACATCCTCTACATTTACATTTGATCAAACTCCATAATTTTAACTCTTTTGTTGAAGGCTGCTCACTATTTATCCCTACCGTTGGTATGCCCAATGCCAACATAATCACACATAAATCATATCTTTGACATATTCTAACATGTTTGCTAATGTCACAATCCAACTAGTCAAGGTTCAAGTGATTGTCCTAAACTTTTTAGAGGGAATTTTATAGTGGCGAAAAACACTGCTTCATCACAACCATAAACTGATCTAGTCAAATAAAAGATCAATATAACTGTGAAATGTTAATCATATCCACAAGGCTGCCTTACCTTCCAACATACTCTTATTTGGAGAATCTGTAAACCTTCCACCATAATAAAACTTGATTGAAAACAAGTTTGAATACTCACCTTTTAGAGTATTCAAAACAATCATAAGTTCCTTAAAATGGCACAATATTTAAATAAAAACATGCAGATAAAAAAATTAGGGCTATTACCATAAACGAATTCTGCAACAAATGCTTCTCCTTCTGTCTAATGTACCATTTCTGAATTTCAATCATTTTAATGATTATAATTTGAAAGGATGTTAAGTTGAATCAAAGAAGGAAAAATGGGAGTGAAAGAGACTCATTAGATTTAGGTTTAAGTAGTTGGGTTAAATTAAATAAGAGTGTTTAGGGGTGAGCAAAAAAACCGGTTGCCAAACCGGAAACCGGTTCCAACCCGAAAACCCGAACGTTCCAAACGTTTTGACCAAACGTTCCCGGTTATTTTGGCCAAACCGGGGTTTTTGGAACCGTTGGCTTTTTTCGCCGCCACCGTTTGACCACCGGGTTTTGGGAACGTATATGGAACCGTTTGGACCCGACCCAGATATTTTGATAAAAATGGGTCCTCGGGAATTTACTTATCAGATTTTCTTATCTTTTAGATTTTTTGTGGATAACTGATAGGATAACTGATTTTTCTTATCTATAAATAAGGTGTTGTATTAAAAGAATAATCTACTTAAATCACTACTTACATTACATACAATCCTTTTAAGCAAAAAAAAACCTATCCACCTCAATGCAGTCAATCCGCCTCAGACTCATGCTCTCCGGAGTTGGTTCACAAGTGCACTGAGAATTCGTGAAATCATACAAACCACTCGAAAACAATGAAATTTGGAAAGACTTCACATGTGCATTTGACCAACTGGTCATAACAAAAGTCTCAATGAAAGCATGCTTTAATTCTTGTCGGTGGTTTTCCAACACGACGTTGAAGCATCATATAAGTCAACCCGCAATGTGAAGTATTAAAGGCGCAGCAGAATCCAAAACGGGAAGCGGGGCAAACGTCGATGGAAGAATGGGCAAATTTTCATGTTCAATCCGGATTATCTTCGTGAACAAATACACGGGTTGGAGATTCCAACGGGGTTACCAATTCAACCACTTTGACCGCGAGCGATACACCGTATGGTGTTCCAGAACCACTATGCAACCGCGATAACACTCGTGTACCGTTTCCTACTCTAAAACTTGATGCAATGAAATTATGGTTATCGGCTAAACAAGCAACAATTGATGGTTTATGCTAACTTAAATAATAAGGTCAACCTACATAACGGACATATGGTCCGCTCCTCATACTTTGCCCGTTCTTACAAGTTGTTACCGCACATTGATTGAACCTAGTACTTGGCAAAATGATGAAAGCTGGTCATTTCGTTCGAATAGTTTTTCGTCTGCATCACCGGGTTCAAAATTGAAGTATTATGTTTGGAAAAAGTCTTTCATGTATGGTTGAAAGAAAAAATTATGTCAATTACATTGGACAATGCTAGCAACAACGACAAAGCGACATGGATAAACTAAAAATTAAAATACGACCCACCAATGGGGGTAGGTATACACAATCGTTGTGTTGCACACATCATACACTTGTTGTCAAGCTGGTTTAAAGGTCCCCATAATTATCAAATGAAAGGAGTCTTTTCAAACAATGTTAAAAGATGTTTTCAAATCTGGTGATAAAATCCGAAAATGCTAATATTAAAGTCTGTACGAATGCAGAAAACCTTGTATTCACCAAATTGGGACATTGATACACGATGTAGAACTCACACTTTTGAAATGTACGAAAGGGTTAGAAAACAGAAATGAGTTGGCGTATTTTTCATGACATTTTGGTCAATAAGAAATGGAGAAAGGTTTAAAAAATTTTCGATGAATATTGTTTCTTATTGAATCGTTAACCCATTACTTGAAGTGTTCAAAATGCTAAGAGTTATTTAGACGGGGTTTACTACCCAACACTCTCATTGGTACTTCAACAGCTTTTTATCATAAGTTGGCAAATTATCTGATTTAGACTGATGGGGGTGTATGTCATGTAGTAGTTCAACCAATGAATAAAAAACATAAGAAGTATTTGAAAAGATATTTGGGGGGATATATTTTACACATCGATAATTAACTAGTGCATGCCGCTTTAAATCCCTGTTTTAAATGTAACCGGGGGAGACTATCTTATTGAGAATATAAGATACGGGACTTGATTTTTTGAAGATGATGTTTTGCAACTAGTCATTGGATAGGTGTTCCACGAATCTTTCCAAGGTTTGTTAAATATTATTATTCAAAATATGGTACTAACCAGACTCAATCAACAAGTGTGGGTGTCTTCATCGGGGGTGCTCGTGATCCTTATGGCTCGTTTGCTATCATGGTTTAATACCAACATAAAAAAAAGAAGTCAAGGGGTGAACCTACAATGTCCTCCATATGAGCAATAGTCTTCAAAACAGATTTTGTCTCAACTGTCAGCCCAAGGACCTTTTGCATCTTATTCTGTATTGGGGTTTGGAAATCAAAGGAAAATCAGTTTCCTGTTCTATCTCGCATGGCCATGGATATATTAAGTGTCCAAGCTTCTTCGGTAGCATCTGAATCAGCATTTTCAACAAGTGGTAGGTTGCTGACAATCCGAAGAACAAGACTAACTCCGGAGTCTTTAGAGATTGCATGTTCCTTGAAAGGATTCACATATACGCTCGAGCGGAAACAAAACACCTCACCTCTTGAACTACCTTAGACGATGAAAAGGTGTCTTTAATGACGAGGTCAACAAAATGAAGCCACTCAACTTACCGATCAAGAAATTGCGTAGATGCTAGTAGTCGATGCTCTTTGTCTACATGAGAAAAAAACAACGTCGTGATTAATATATGAGTCAGACGGAGCTCGAAGATGACCAAACCGGAAGAGGAGGGTCATGCAACATGGTTACACTTACTACTATTATTGTTTTATTTCCTAATCCTTTTGTGTATTTTCCTTTATTATTTCCTTAATGTTGTATTTCGTTATGTATATATATGGGTGTATCAATAACAGTTGAAGGTTTATCAGTTTATAGTATAAACAACACCAAAATAAAAATATAAAAAATAACAAAAACCCGTTCCAAACCCGGTTTTAGTGGTTATCCGGAACCGAACCGTTCCAAACCGCAAACCGTTTTCGGCTCAACCGTAAGACCGGTTCCAAGACCGGTTCAGGGTCTGGGGCAAACCGGATCGTCTCCGTGTTGACCGAAACTGGTTCCTGTTTGACTCAAACCGAACCGATCTGGTTAACCGATTTGCGCACGTCTATGAGTGTTGACTTTGAATCGGGTTAGGTGATTTTATTATTTAGGACCATTCATGCACTTTTAAATATTCAACTGAGACCATATGCAAAAAAGACAATTATACCCTCTCATGCTTATCACGTGTTTCAATTATACTAACTGGCACTAACTTCGTTAGAGGCAAAAGACTAAAGCGGATCCAACATTTCCCTACAGGGAGGTTGTCTGCACTTATAGGGTTATAAGGAATGGACGTATAATCTGAGCAAACCACATTGACCATTTTTGCGATTTACTCTATTTTATAAGAGCACTGGGTACAGTGGTGCCGTTGGGAAAAAGTGCTGACCACGTCAGCACATTTTTCCATCGGCACCACATTCAGTGGGTAACAAGTTGGCACCAGAAAATCTGGTGCCGTTGGAATTTTTTTTTCTTTTTATTTTTTTATATATAAAATTAGAAATACACAATATTAACTAAAATTACCTTCATTCATTAAAAAAACACATTCCAAGAAAAAAAATAAATTAAACTTAAAGACGATAAAAGTATAGACATTATAAGACTAAAAAAATACAATAAGAATAATTATGTCTTGTGCCCGTTGGATATTAGTTCCCGGATTCGTGCTTGTTGGGCCTTCACATAGCGCGTTCATCCGGATCCAATGAGCTTGTGTGTCCATAGTAAGCACCCGCTCTCCTCGGCTATCTTTTAGAGATTCAGATTAAATCGACTCTCCTCGAGACTCCCAGCGCAAGAACAGTTTGCTTCATCTTGCGCTCTAACTCGTATTGTTGTTGAAGCATTTCTTGAACATTCCCGGGTTGAACCGGAACTTGCGTCCCGGAGTTAGACGAACGTTTGGCTCTTTTGGTCCGGTACAATCCCTCCGGCCTTGCAAGCGTCGGGGACCAAAATGCTCGGGTCCTCTTCCGTAACCCGAAGAGATACGTCTGCCATTTGTCGAGCTCGGGATTTTCACTTGTGCTTGTCCCTTCAATAAAAAAAAAAAAAAAAATTCCACGTCGAGTGTTTATAAAATTATTCTTCCATGTTCTTTTAAACAACGTGTGGCAATGTTCCATGAAATCTTTATCGTTCTCCCCGCTCATAAGAGCCGTTTCACACACAATCGTATTAAACTTTCCGACATCTCGATTCATCGGAGTCCATTTTCCCGTAATCATGTTCTTGGAACGATTTGGGTACTTGAGTCTTGGCTTCCTTGTTGTAAACACCATAACTTTTATACAAAAAAGTATCCCTTTTGATCCGCACCTTCTTTTGATCATCGATACTTGGATGTAAGTCTCCGCAAAAGCAATTCTCACGTCGGTCCATAAACTACGATCTCTTTTCGGCCTCGTCTTCTGTCTTCGTTTTGTTGAGTTTTTTTGGGTTTTCTTCGTCTTCGTCATCGCCACTTTCTTCACTTCGTTTTTTTTTCGACGTAGGGTCGTGACCGCTCATCTTCTTCATCGTCTTCGTTCGTCACAAGGGTTGAAGGATTGTTTGGGAGGAGCTTGGTTGTGATTCATTTTGGTTTTGTTGTTCTGTTGCGAAATGTTTGAATATTGTTGTTGTTGTTGCATTTTCCATTGAGAAAATAAAGCGAAATCATCGGGAATCATGTATGGGTTTTGTTGAGAAAACGTGGGAAAGTAAGGTGTTTGGGTGTTCGGATTCGAAGACGAGCCCTATGTTGGCCGGAATTCCGCAAAACAAAGATGAAGAGACGACCCGATCATTTGGTTCGAAGGGTCGTTAAGCATTCCGGTAATCCAAGGGTTGTTGGGATTCATTTTGTTGAAAGAAAAATTAGAGAAGTGAAGATTTATGTGTTATAAAATGTATTGGAAGTGTGTGTGAAGTATGAAATAATAAGGAGGTATTTATAGGATTTTTAGGGGGTAAAATTTAGAAATTTTGGGGCAAAAAGACAAAAAAACGGCTATATAGCCGTTACATTCAAACACCCCAACGACTATCTTTTTCAAAAAAAAAAAATTATTTTTTCTGGGCTGGTGGTGACGGCGCGACAACGGAAAACACCACCGAGGTAACGGTGCGCCAACCGTTTTCTGGCGCCGTTGGCGATGGCACCAGAAACGGCGCCACCGTACCTCCTTCTCTAAAAACGATAAACAGAAATACACCTAGCTTTTGTACGGAGTTGATGTTGTACATCTTTATTCATTCAACCTTGTCATTGTATGTGTATTCATCATTTTCAATAGCATCTTTACCATCGCAAAATATCCATATCCGAAGCAAAAAACACATACAAGAAATATAACAACAGTTCAATCGCCATTGCGAGGTTTTCGTGTTTGCTTTATGCAAAGGGAAAACAAGAAAACACTTTGTAACTGTTTAAATTTTATGGTTTTGATCGTTATTTAAGTTTGACACAACGGTGGGGGGGGGTGGGGGGGGGGGGGGGGGGCCAGGTTTATTTATCATATTTTAGCCAGTGTAGCGCTTAGCAATACAAAGATCGATTAAAGCAGTCGAAGCAGAAACTATAAAATGTAAATAAATTTGCACCATTGGTTTAAATTGATCAAAGGGTAGGGGGGTCGAAATATTGATAGAGCTCTGAAAATAAAACAACTCATTTAAACAGTGATAAAAAATTGTCATTTCTAACATCTTAAAGTTACAACAGTAACATTTACACGAATATTGTTACTTGTCATGTTTACTTAAATGATAAAGTACATATGGTTGATTAAAACGCTGAATGTTTAGTTTGATTGTGTTTAGTTTCTTTATTGCTGACAAGGAGTTTTAGGTTGAGCTGTTGAAATTACTTTTATCAATAACATGATCTTGGTGTTTGATATTGCGTTGCAATAAACAGAGGTTAGTTAGACTGATTGTGCATAAAATTGCGTGTAGCTACTCGTCAAGGTGAGACCTTATGCACATCACTTACAGCGGACCTAGAATAATATTAAACCGCTAGGGCCGTCTTTAAGGAAATGCTGTAGGTGTGATTGCACAGGGTCACCGTTTGATGAGGGTCACAAAATTTCATGCACTTCAATAAATATAGAATAAATTTACACGTTTCGTCCCTACGATTTATACCAAATATCACTTATAGTCCCTATCGATTTTAAGTACACCAATCGTATTTAAATTTTTAAACAATTGCATTGATGGTCCCTATTTTGTTAAAATAAGGACCAACTAAGTAATAAATTTGTTTGAAATGTGTTACACGGATAGTCCCTATTTTCTATAATAGAGACCATCAGTGAGACATGTTTGATAAAATAGGGATTATCTATGTAGATAAAATCAAATAGGGACGAAACATGTAATCAGGGTAAACCATAGGAACGAAACGTGCAATTTATCCTATATATATACACAATATGATATTCGATTTCATATTTTCATGCACTACTAATACATCTGTGTCGATAGTGTATATTAAAAGTCTCTTTATTTGTAGTGCACTGGGCCACCTGAAATCACCGAGACAGCCCTATAAAAACCGCGTGTTACATATTTTCTTTTAAATTGCGTGTGATGATCCGAAAACATCGAATAAGTCACTTGCATTGTCAAAATTTAAATCGATATGTACATTGGTATTGGGAAGATATCAACTAAATATACAAATATTTGTGAGAAGTGTAAAAAGACTTGGAAAAAATAAAAACTTCTTGAAATGTTCTGATATTTTACTCAATAGTTGTCAAACTCAACTTCATGATCACATTGCAAAGATTTAATGTCATAATTAAAATGGTTCTTAACATAAGCACGAAAGTGAATAAATTTGGACAACACATCCGACTTATGTCGTAAAGGGTACACCCATAATATTGTGAGAAATGATCAAGAAACAAGATATAATATTAATACCCGAACACTAGTAATAGGAGATGTCCATAAATCTCGAATAGATAATATCAAAAGATCCTTACAATATTTCTGAAAGTAGAAAGGAGCCTCACTGTTGCCCAAGCTAACAAGCATGGCAAAGCACGGAAGACTGTGTCTTATTACATGAAATTAAATTATTAGAAACTAACGAACGTAGCACTTCACTTCCCGGATGACCAGTCTTGTGCCATGTTTTGTTGTCCTCCAGAAAAAAAGCTGAGGTACGACGGAGATCGTGACGGATAAAGGTCACCCGTGCTGTCCACATCTGAGTGAGAATTTGACGATGTCATAAATCCTTCACAAAAAGTAGAAAAACCAAGACTCGTCCAATTCAATTGTACAATTATTTTCACGAACTAATTGGACCGTACATAAATTAAATTAATGTGACAATATTGGGTTAATTAGAACATTATATAAGTGAAGTGGTACGCGTAGGGGAGTTGGTAAGCAGTGCTATGGCCGTGTTGGTGACAGGAATAGATTTCCCGTCACCAACAAGAACAGAAGATATATGCGAGAATAAAAAAAGTACTAAGATTAATAACTAAGAGATTAGTGAAGATGACGCACCAGTATCCTGTTCCTATTTGAGTTAGCCGATCCTGTAAGGTCAAAGTATTAAAGCATATGGCAGTGTGTCTCTTGAATAGTCAAACCGAGGAGGCAGATTGTTTTGTACGAGCAGCCGAGTAGAGGGCCAGCTGGTGGCCATTGAAACCCGAACTGTGGGCTGGTGTGAGTTGTGTTTTGCTGAAATCCTGAAGGGGTCCATTGGGCCCTAAAAGCCATTGTGTTTTGTTATGTTAACTGGTTGCTGACCCTGGGAAATGGATAACCTTACTGGGCCAGATAGTTTGTTGGCCTGAATGAGGGATAAAAGGAGTTGTGGCTCTGAACTAAGACCAGTGTTCCGGGGCCCTTGTGCATGGAGCGAGTATAAGTTGAGATGATTCGGGCTGGTTGTTGTAGCCTTTTTGAGAGGCATGAATAGAAACACAAATCGTCCCCAGTGGTAATAACCTCGCCAGGCAATCTCCAGTCTTGTTTCTCCATTAACGGGCATCGCGATCACATGTTGTCGGTTGTCTTGAATCGTGGTTGTGATGTAGCAAGAACGCACTTGTGGTGAGCTTGAAGTAGTGGAGGTAGAGAGTACCGTTGCTTAGAC
The DNA here is from genome assembly GCA_026074375.1 of Tanacetum coccineum. Classification (NCBI taxonomy): domain Eukaryota; kingdom Viridiplantae; phylum Streptophyta; class Magnoliopsida; order Asterales; family Asteraceae; genus Tanacetum; species Tanacetum coccineum. The sequence continues at coordinate 44,006 of BQNB010001501.1, forward strand.
CGAAGACGCCATCTCCTTAGTCGTGACCATGGTGCAACAGTTGCTAGGTTTAGGAAAGCATTCTTTTGAGCAAATATTTGAGCAAGGCATTCGTATTTTTCACTTAGGCCGTTGATGGCATAGTGACAATATCGTCATCATCCTGTGGTCGAGGCTAGGTCGGTAAGAAGAGTGATAATGAAATCAATCAGGAGAAGTATGCGTCTATGTGTGTCGTCGCCATTTGTATGACACGTAGTTTCACCTATTAAAGCAACGGTACGTTTCCTTTTGTTTTCTTGGAAGATGGATTTCGATGGTGGCCACAGGCGCGTTTTACCGAAGCAGGGCTGGTGCTGATCATCCTTTTCGAAGCGTTGGAGAAAGGGAAGAAAGATCCATGAATTTTACGATGGAGTTCAAACCGTGATCCATTCGTCGGTTGGTGGATCAGAAGTGCAACGTCGATCCATCGATTGTGGTTTAGCACGTTAAAGTTTGCTGTAGTGCCCTTTGAAAAAGTAACTCCATTGGAGTAGTTCGATTCCTAAGAACGAGTTTTTCGGGTACGAGACAATTGATGTTATGTAACAGCTTAGAGTTTTCCACCAAGGTAAGGGCAGGAGGGGTTGTGTGTTATTCTGAGTTCGTCATGGCAGAGTGATGATTCGACTATTAAATCGAGATGAGGTTAGATGATTTTAGGTTTTGGATCGCAGTGAAGGCCGAAAACATTAATGTGATAGATATGGTATTGATTGAATGAATTACATAAGAGATGACATATCTATTTATAATAAATAGATAGCTTTGTAAATAAGCAACATCAAACCTAACCCCTAATGGACCACAATCCCACAATCGGAGCGTAGTTTTTGTTTTTTTTTTTTCTTGTGTTGTGTGTGTTTTGGGGGGGGGGGGGGGGGGGGGGGGGGGGGGGGGGGGGGGTGTGTATTGTGGTGGGGGGGGGGGTTTTTTTTTTGGGGGGGGGGGGGGGTCGAGGGGGGGGGGGGCCCCGGCCACTTATTCACTATACAAGAGGATTTGGTGCATAACAAGTTAGAAGATTTTTCTAATTTTGAGTTCTTTTAATGCACAAAAACAAAATTTTAATGTAGAAATGTTTCAACTTATTATATTTTGATGAACAATAATATGTTATGTTAATACATATACTATAAAGAAGTTGGATGTAAACATGATTTTTTTTATGAAGAGAAATTTTTTATACACAAAAGTTTTTATATTTTTATTTCACAACTTTTTTGTCCATCAACGTTACCTACCTTGTGGAATTTGTGGTAAAAATTTTTTTGAGTAATTTGACTTTTTTGAATTTTTTTTTACTGGTATATACATGCATATTGATATTAATATAAAATTACCCAATCTAGCCACCCATATTTAAAATAAACGAGGTTTGTAACTTGCTCGCCGCCGAGAGCGCGCGGAACTATTTTTTGCAACAGACCGATAACGACAAGTATTATTTGTCATTTGTTGGGACCTACCTTGCAACGAACCGATAACCTCAGGAACTATTTTCGTAAGTTTTTTAAAAATATATATCCAACTTCAACATTGTTTATAAAAGCGTACGCATGTCAAAATCATTGCAATATTGTGCTCGTTTGTTCGCAATTCGACGATCTTTTCAATGAAATTTTTTCCCCGAATAAATTGATACATATGCGTTCCATATTTAATAAATAAAGTTTGTTATATAAAAAAGTTGTAAATAGATAAAAGTTCAAGGTCAATTTTGTAATTTTTAGCATACTTGAAGGTGCATTTTGTAATTTTTTTTTCTTTTTTTTTTACATCGTGAATGGTGAACTTTTTTTTAATAGTAAAACACGTAGCCTTTGGTGGCTGCCCTTTAATCTTTTATCTAATAAAGGAAAACGAAAAGTGAGAACTTTTCTATTTTTAAAAAAAGATTGTTTCCTTAATAAGAAACATTTTTTCTCTTTGTACCTTTTTACTAGTTATAAGACCCGCGCATACGCGGGTTTTCAAATATTGTGTATCTTTAAGAATTGAGTTCTAATTCATTATCTTATACATGTATTATTGTAAATTACCTAAACATCATTTGGTTATTATAATTATCTTGAAGTTCCAATTCTTTTGTATTAATGTTTACATAATCAAATGACACGTAATACGATAATAATGACTTCGATGACATATTTTGTATATATAAAAAAACTTTGTACTAATAAAAGAGCAATGCTAGAACCACAAAAGTTTACAAAAAAAAATTCACAAAATAATGTGACATGCAATATTCGGATTCAACTTTTTTATCTTTCATCTTTTATTTGACCAATGATGTATGAATCATCATGACACATCATTTTATGAAAATATTTGTAAACTCTTTGTGATCATTAGCATTTCTCTTAACAAAAACCATAAATTAAATGTATTAACAAAGATAAGCATTTTGCTTTTAACATAACAAAAGGATTCATTTTTTAATTTCTTATATGGATATCATAACAACATATGAAATCAATAAGTATAAAATTATTAGTATCATGTGTCTTTTTCCCCTTCAGCTTTTTTATTACTTCAACCATTGTTCCCAAGAATTAATAAAATCACTTTGTGTGGCAACTGATTAAAAAACCAGTATGCATGTTTTATATTTCAAATATCATTATTAATCAACTCTTATCAATAGTCTGCACCATTTTTCATGGTGAAAAGTAATATGCGTACCCCAAAGAACATAAGAACTAAACATCTAAGCATTTGAGCATGTCATTTGTAACAACAGTTTTTAATTCTATTGCTCACCGAAAACTAATAAAGGGACAAACTGGCATACCATTAACATAGAGATGCATTCTTTGAGATCAAATCAAAGAAAAACCTCTTTTTCCTGATGTCGACTTGAGATCGGTTGGCCAAAAATGATCCCAGAGGATAGACACCAACTATTGGAAGATCCTGCGCTAGCTGCTTCAAGAGGATAGAACCAACTGCACAAGAAAGTACGGTGTTGTCAAGTTCCCATTTCAGTCCCCTTACTCTTGTTATAACTTCAGTACATGACTTTGCATTTATTTGAGAAAAGATTAGCATTATTGAAGAGTGATCAAGCCCTGACCAACAAACCACATCTTAAACCTCACACTCTCCACTTGCTCCTCGGCTCTACCCTCTTTCTTGAACCCCCAAAATCTGAACACCGAAGGAAATTTCAACAAAAGCTACCTCCCAAAAGAGAAGCTGCTCAGCATGCTGATTGATAACCCTATCGCGATGAAACCGATGAGACCCAAAATACTCTTAGTGGCTATCTTTACTCCAAATGCGCAGGTTTGATTGTTGACCAAAAGGCATCTCATTTCTCTTCCTGTTTAGGGTCCTCATTGAGACATTGAAAACCACTGAGGTTATCTGTAAGGTCTGATAGTGTTCTCCGTACAACAATGACATCCGCTGATGGGAGCTCTACTGCACTTGTGCGATATTCTAGCTGAAAATTTAATTGGAATTCTAGCTGTGACTGTTCTGTAGCGTAAATCCGTTTTTAGCCTAACTGACTTGTAAATGCTTTTGATAGGTGGGTTATGACAAACTGGGATTGCCTATTCGCATTCAATTTATTTGACCTATAACTCCAAATACTCTTAATCAAAATTGACACTAAAAATTATAAAAAGCTAACCTTTTAATCCTTCAAGATGCAGTAGATCAATGATCATTCTTTTTTAACTGCAAATTCAACACATCACATAGAAACTTTGGGTACCTATCACCAGCCAACAAAGAGTCCTATGGTGTTGGACTGCTGGGCCTTGCCATTCATCTATATATTTCACTCGTCTTCTTTGATATTTTATTGAGTACACATTAGAGGATGTCCTTTTTCCTTTGTTTTTAAATGAGTACACATTAGAGGACGTGCTACTTAATAACAAAAAACTAAAGTATTATAAGAAAATAGGTATAATAAATGAACTTGCGCGTAGTTGAGGATCTTGGAATGAATTATAAAACCAGGTACACCACTTGTTCCAGTTTTTTTATCAAATCACATATTAACATAAGCAGTGTGATTAAGATATTTTTTTTCCAAGAACAACTTGAGTTTAACATGCATATCGCTGATATGCAATTAATGCAACTTACATCTATTTACACAACTTAAAAACACACATGTTTCAACCATTATTGCATTAGATAATCAAATGATATAACAATAATGAATTACAACCTAAATCTACCAAGCATTTTTTCTAAACTTACCATGATTGGTATAATGATTATGTTTTTTTTTCATTTTTAATTAAAAGATAGTATATAATTATGTAATCATTATGCATTTTACTTTTTTTCATGACTAGTGTAATGATTATGCTTTTTTTTTAATATTTTACTTTATTTAATTATACATACATATATAAAAAAGTAAGAAAATATTCAAAAATTCACTGATAAATAAACTAGAATTACAATAAATAAAACATTACGTTCTTATTTCGATAGGTCAAAAATTAAGGAATACGATAATAATGATCGCGAAACTCTTCCTCACGACTAACATATGGGTCTTCCCATCTAGATGCAATGTTACTTTTATAAGTCCTCCAAATGATGATCGTCAAGCAAGGGCAACTCCGCGTATTGCCGCTTTTCATTTAATGGTTACGTTCACATGATACAATGAACAATTTGTCCTCATGTGGCTCTGAATGTGGTGGATTGGACCAAAACATAAAAGTTATTTAAGTACAGCCTCCTATCATATCCTATATTAGGTTAACTATAACAACTCTATTAATCAGAAGCAATAATCAATCCCGTGTTTCGCACTTCCATCCATTTTCCAGCGAATCATACGGTTTTATAGATTTTTTTATAACCCTTCATTCCATATATATGCTTGTACTTTTGATGGTTATCATCTAAACTCTCGCATCAAGTCTGACCGAATTCGAGGCCACTGATCCTCAAATAGACCAAGAGAACGACTGATCGAAATCCGAAATTTCCGTCACCTCTTACATCTTGTAAACCTGTAAGATAAGGACGGAAATTTTTTGGAAGTTGTCTCAAAAATCTTTCTGAAGCGCTTGTTACTGTAGATAAACCATGTCTGGAAAACGACAGACTCACATACGAACTGTGCCTTGCGGGTTCTTCATTTAAATCCGGGAACAAGTTGGGTGCACATGTTTCATAGTTCGAGTAGGAACTCGGTTTTCGATTATCATTAGTCAGTGAACTAGCATTCGGGTAGCATTCGTAGACGTGTAGTGTGGATACACGTAGAGGTTACTTACTTTAGTAACTCAGTTTGAAGTTTCGTGCTTCTCAACGATCACACATACGTGATCAATAAAGTTTCGTTGTTCGATTGCCAAAGGTGCTCAAAAATACGCATCTTGGTTGTGCGATTGCTAAAGTTAAAAGACTCATCACTCCATGTTGACACAAACTTTTTCTTATGATTATTCAACCAATTGTCATCCACATAACTTAAAACACCAAAAAAGTAAAATTATACTAATTAAAATTAAATAAGTCAAATATAAAAAAGTAATATAAAATGTGAAATATAAAAAATTACGTGGTTATTAAAAGGCATTGGTTATTAATACCCGATAAAAGAGATTCAGTAAGAATGAGAAATATTTTTAACCACATATTTTAAATGAAGATGAAAAAATTTATGAGAGATGCATCTTTTTTTGTACTTGCATCTTAAATGTGCGACTGTGATTATTTTTCATCCTTCTCATTTTACTATTATTTCTCATTTGATCTTAACTCATTAATACCCTCTATTTTTACAAGTAATACTCTCATGATTTTTCGCTTTTTCTCTTTGTCTTATAATTTTGTTTATATTATAAATCTGTGAAACGAAAAGTATAAAAAAATATTAAATTTAACAAGTTAAAAGTATTAAACTAAAAAAAATACGAAAAAAACTGCGTCATGATGTAAACAGTAAGTAAAAAAGATAAAAATTGCATATAAGCCACCGGTACAAATTAGTGACGAACAAACATGTTTGAATGAAATTGATGCGTAGTAAAAAAAATAATAAGAATATGAAAAGAACAATATAAGTTGCGACAGTGTTTTAGCCTGTTAGGGGTCGAGGTGAGATCATTAAAGAACAATGTCATATCAAAGAACAAAAGAACACATCCTAGCCATCCATTTTTCATCAAATAATAAAAAACCTCACTTTTCACATATTTTTTAAAAATTAAATATCTTAAAAACGGTAAATCGTCAAACGACAAAATATACACCATCGCACGAGAATTAAAATTCATCTTCTATAGAGGGGCACTTTTTATAACTTTTTCGAACGAACTTTTTTCGATATTTTTTTTCAGTCACCGTCTGAAAAAAATCCAACATGTGATTGTAAGCAGAATCACATGTGAATTCATAAAAATCAACAATGTGATTTCATAATATCACATATGATTTTTTTTATAACAACATGCACATGTATTCTGTGATACGAACTCACATGTGATTTTTCCAGACGTAACTAAAAAATATCGATTTCATATACTTTTGACGATTTTTTTAATGTTAAAATTTTCGCGAAGAAAAATTACACATGATTTGTAAAATCACTGTTGATTTGTTGTTTTTAAAAATCACGTGCTGTTTCATAAATCGCATGTGATTTCACAAATTCACTTATTATTTTTAAAGTAATAAATCACGTGTGATTTCATAAATTCATAAATCACATGTGAATTTAAAAATTTACGTGTGATTTTTCAAGTAATGAATCGCATGTGAATTTTCGAATCACGTGAGATTTTTCGAATCACGTGTGATTTTTTCTGAGCGAAAATTTTAAAAAAAAGTTCGTCGAAAGTATATATAAGTGCCCGTCTATAGAAAGATAATTTAATTATCTTCGCGATGGTATAACTAAATTTGCGTAACGATTAACGGTTTGAGAGATATGTTAATTTAAAAAAATATGATGAAAGTGGGTTATTTAATTAAATAAACATAGGATTTAATATAAGCCGTTAGATGGAAATAAAATAGATGGATGAGATTGAAAGATTTGTTCTTTAATTGGACATTGTTCTTTATAGATCTTTTCTCCATTAGCATAACAGTAGCAGATTGGAGTTCATATGCGTTTTCAACAATAAATACCAAATTAAATCCAAAGCCAATACAATACTAAACTTCAAAATGAAAATGTGTAACACTAGAATAAAATCAAGTTGCTTATGTTGTGATTTAACGAACTGTTAACCATTAACAACTACGAGTACGCAACGGATATGGATCAAGTATGGTGAATATGATTAACACACAATAAATAAACAAAAGGGGAAAAGAAACCTAACCTCTTGATGAATCAAATGTTAATGAAACAAAGTGGATAAGTTTCCACCTCTACGAGTGCTCACACAAACACGTCAACAAGCACATCTAGATGCTAGTCTTAAACCCCACGTCACTAACAACAAGTATTATACTCGCTTGGATCAAAACCCCACTCGAACAACCCTTGTTACAGAATTACCGAAAACCAATGAAACCCTAATTAGGGTTTATGTCAATTTTGGTAATACCCGAAAAACAACAAAACCGAAAACTATTTTTTCCTTCTTGCTGCTTCGTGATCCAGAACCAAAACCAAACATGCCCTTGTTACTGCTTAGTACCAATGGAGAACCAATCTACACCGAAACCCTTTTAGGGTTTAACAAGCTCCAACAAGGAGAGGACAAGAACCGAAAATCAAATTAACCTAGAAAAGGTTAACTATAATCGGCTGTTTTATGTAAAGGAGAAGGAAAGGAAATTTCTGTGTTTTGTTTAAGTGTATCATATGTCTTATGAGGTAAGGGTGAGGGGTATATATACTCCTCAAGCCCTAATCATGATAAGATTAGGAAACTTGAAGTTTTATCCTTATCACAACACTTCAAGGCTTATCACATTACTTCCTTCCTTCTTATCTTCACATCCAACGAACCTAGATACCCTCCTAGAACCTTCCAAGTGATCGGCTACCATTTAGACAGCCATTGGTTGTTGTCTTGGTCGTATTTGGTCCTTTGGTTCATAATTAGAAACGTAACGTAAAGTTAAATGCACTCTATTTGTTTGACGTGTGTGCCCCTAATAGGCTCACACATTTCTAGTCGTATATCACTATCAGGATGCTGTTTGTGAACATCATGAAGAACACGAGATGCATGATGATGTACAACCAAACTACATTGTTGACTCACATGCCGATTATACGAGTGATAGTAATATGATTCCGTATGATCATTATGTAAAGGACAACGCAGTGCCAGTTGTATAAAGCAATGTATCTTCTGTTCCAAATGATGCATACATGATGATATATAATGATATGTATGAACCCCATGCCTAATCTGTCTCTAAAACAATACAGAACATAGTAGTTGATAATTCTCTAACTGCTGAACTTGCAACATATAAGGAACAAGTTGAACTGTATGAAAGACGGGCCAGGTTTGAAATAACGGAAAGAGAACAAAAGATTGATGAACAATTAAGAATAGTTATCACTAACCGCAATATTAAGGAAGAAAATTTGAAAAAGGAACTTCACTCTGTAAAATTGCAACTTGCTTCTACCATCAACCATAACAAGTCAATGGTAGAAGAAGTTACGTATTTGAAAAAGGATTTTAAACAAAAAAAAATACCTTGAAGAATTTTTGGACATGAAATCTTTAAAAGAAAAGGTCGAGGATAGATTATACAAACAAGACTAGTCTCTTCAAACAGTACACATGTTGTGTAAACCAAAGCCCTATTATAATGAACAGAATAAGGTAGCTATTGGCTACAAGAACCCCTTATGCCTCACCCGTGCAAAGCAAGTTCAGCCTGCTCTATATAATGGTCATGAAATTATCAAAAACAATCATGTCCCGGCCATAGTGCACAACACAGAGGATACCCTAGAGATAGCTAAAATCACTAGGAGGAAAATGAATGACAAAATGAAAGACCCAGAATGTGTGAATCATAAGGTCAAGATTGCACCACCTGATTACTCGAAAGAGAATTATTTAACGACCTTCACACCACAGAAGCAATTGACCCCTGAGCAAATATTTTGGTCTCAAGATCTTATCAAAATGAAAGCAGAAGCTCTCAAAGAGCAGACCACAGGACCTATCAAAGGGTTGACGATGTATCCGCCAAATATATCTGCAATGCTTGTCCCTAGGGTACTTCCAACGAAGAGTCAAGTGAAAATTAATATTTTTACACTCATATAACTCTTTTTAGAATTTGAAAAAACCTGTAAAAAGAGAATTACACCAGCTGGGCTCACTGAAGGGGAAAGGGGTTTTGAACAAACCAAGGAATGTTATCTCACAGAGGCATTCCATTTTTCAAAACACTTAAAGAACATTTTGAGGGCATTCAAAAGGCTCTAACTAAAGAAATTAAAGAAATAAAAGATGTTTTTAAAGAATTAGAAGCTGAGGTTGACCAAAACATTGTTGATAGGAAACATGATGTGATTGAATGAAAAAACCTTCTTATTGCAAATGATAATTTAATTGTTGATTGCTTGTCCAAAGAAGTGTTTTATGTTGCAACGAATTTTGAGCTTAATCTATCTAGATTAACTGAAATGCATGTTGCTCACACTATTGGTGAGGCACGTTGTCTAGAACTTGAAGTTGAGCTTTCTAATTTACGTGATAAGATTCAAAAAGATAATCATAATAAGTTAGTTAACTAGTTTTCCAATCTTGAGGTACATCACGTGAACCTGCAGTTAAATTATCAAAACCTTAAAGACAGTTTTGGAAATAACCCACCAACACCCACTAAAGATACTCCTGATTTTGACTTAGTCATTGTAATCGAAAAAATGAAAGCTTCCCTTCAAGGAAAGGACAACGTCATCAAAAAATTGAAAACGTAAATCTCTCACTTGCAAGAGACCTATAGTAAAGCTGATCGTACCCTTGACTTCAAGGCCTTAGACTCTCAGATCACTCAATTAACTGACAAAGTCATAGTTCTTCAAGAACAAAATGAGCTTTTAAGGGCAAAAAATGAAAAAATTAAATAGCACTACAAAGAATTGTATGATTCTATTAAGATCACGTATGCTAAGCATATCAAACAGACAACTGCGTTGTCAATTAAAAATGAGAATCTCAAAAGCCCAAATACAGAATACAATGAAAAGTGTCACTAAAGATCATGTAAAACCAACAGTTCTTACACCAGGAAAGTATGCTATAGATGTTGAACCAATTCCCCCTCGCAATAGGAACAATAGGGAAGTTCATCTAGATTATCTCAGGCATCTTAAGGAAAGTGTAGAAACCCTTCGCGAAATAGTAGAAGAAGCTAAGATTGAAAGACCCTTAGATAGCTCAATTGTCTCAGCTTTCCGTTACACTAAACACTCTCAGGAACTCTTAGAGTATGCGATTGGCACTTGTCTGAAAGACTTTAACCAACGAGATGAAAAGCATGCTCCTACCCCTTTAATCAGTAAAAAGCAAGTTACTTTTGAAGAACAATGTGACATGTCACATAGTAACACACACAAACATATAGGGCAATTGAACACTCAGAAGACTAATGTCCCTGTGCCTCCTTCTACAGGAGTAAACTGTTGCACCAATGCTAGCGGATCACGGCCTAGGAGCAATACCAAGAAAAATAGGATCTCGCCAGCTAAAGGTGTCAACAAAAATAAAGTAGAAGAACGCCTTAGGACAAATAAGTCTATCTTAAGAACTACGAATTGTGTTGATTCTAATAGTTGCTCTAAGCATACTGTAATCAATTTGAATTCTGATTCTGTTTGCCAAACATGTAACAAATGTTTAATTTCTGCAAATCCTGATATGTGTGTGGTTGATTATTTGCAATCTGTTAAGGCATCCCCCTCTATTCATAATATTAATACTGTTGTGCCCAATGTTAAGCAAGTTTGGAATCAAGCAAGTATGGAAACCAACAGGCAAAATACTTACCACTGTAGGTTATCAATGGATCTTAGGAGACCAATACCCTTTAACTAGGTTTACTAAACCTAAAGTAGTATCTACTAAGCAAACCAAGAATTAGGCCATTGCTTGTACTAACCAACAGGAACCCAACTAAAATTAGGGATCCAACTTTCCAAACTCTCCATCTTCGTCTATTTTCAAATGCAGGTTGAACAGATCTTCCTTTGGTATTTGGACTGAGGCTGTCCAAAACATATGATGGGGGATCGCTCACGGCTCATGAATTTTGTAAAAAAGTTCATCGAGACAGTTAGATTCAGGAACGACCACTTTGGTGCTATCATGGGTTATGGAGATTACGTGATTGGTGACAGTGTGATTTCCAGGGTATACTATATGGAAGAACTGGGACACAACTTGTTTTTTGTCAGACAATTTTGTGATTCTGATCTAGAAGTTGCATTCAGAAAGCATTCTTGTTATGTTCGAGACATGAATGATGTTGAATTAATTAAAGGTTCTCGTGGTTCGAATTTATACACTATCTCGGTTGAAGACTCAATAAATGTCCACTTGAGTGCATTTTGGAAGCTATTTTGACGTAATAAGCCCCAAGAGCTTATTGAGCTTTTAAGCTCAGGTTTAGAGGCTTTGGGAGCCATTAGGACAGGTTTTCTAGGCCACTCACTCAGAAAGAGTGGCCTTGGTGCTGAAACTTCAAAAATCCAAGGGTTCATATCTAAATTCTCATTTAGCTTAATTTTTAGCTTAAACCTTTAGCTTATTTGCTTTCAATCTTTGTAAACACATTAGTTTAAGTTGTTATTTGGCTGTTGTAAGTTTTTATTGCATAATTTTATGTTACATTAGCTTTTCTCTTTAAAACTATCATAAGTAGTAGTATAAGCTAGTAGAGAAACTAGCTTATTTTTCTTAATAAGCTAGGATTTTTAGTTTTAAAATAGTTTAAATAGGTCAAAATAAGTAGAAGTAGAGATAAAAAGTTTTCAAAGTTTTAGCTTAAAAATGGTTTTAAACTCCCTTTGGTTTGACAGTTTTGAGATAAAGGGGTGTTTGGCACAAGGCTAAAACGGGTCAAAAAGGGTTTTGGCATGGGTTATGGTTACTTAAGTCCATTTTTAAGGCACAAATTAAACACTTTAAAGCTATATTAAAAATATTTTTAGTTGAAAATTGATTTTCAAAGTGTACAAATCTCTTTGAAACAGGAGAGACTTTTTAAAGTCCCCACAAGTGCTTATTGGGATAAGCACTTGTGAATTTGAGTTAAGGGTAAAAAATTTGTGTATTTTGTGTGTCAAAACCAAGCTGCCACAACCCTTGGTGTTTTGACTTTGTGAGTCAGAGGAAATCACCAAGGGTCTTATGTGGCCAAAATTTTCTCAACCAAAAGACCCTTTTTCACCACCAAAAATAAGCAAGTAAAAAGGGTTTTTAAAAGTCCAAAATTTGTGCACAAGTTCATTAGATAGAGTACTCAATCTGTTTTAACTTATTTGTGTTTTTAGAGCTTATTTGACAGCTTAAATCAAGCTGTCAAACATAAACCCTAGCTATTAAGCATAAATCTCCCTGGTGCAAATGGGAGATTTAAGCCCTTTTTTTCTTTGTCTTGTTGATTCTAAAGTCTAAGTTTTGCTTATTTCAAGAGCTTATAAGCTCATGTATAAGCCCCTCAAAGTTACAGCCCTTGAAGAGTTATTGATGGCTTATTTTTAAGCCCAAACATGCCTCTTGGCTGTTTTTAGCATTCCCCATAAGGCTGAGGGATTGCTTATTTTTGACTAGGCTGTAATGACTTATTCCAAATGCTCAAATTGTTCCTAGAAGCTTTTTAGTTAGGTTAGAAATATTTAGTGTGCTTATTCCCTTTTTCTTTAGCTTATTTGTTCAAGTCCTTAAGCATTTTTGCCCTTTAAGCTTTTTTAAGCAATATTCTGACATCACGCTTCTGTCACCGCTTATTTAGTTAAGCTTTTCACTTTTTGTAGCGTTTATTTGTAGGTTAAGTTTTACCCTGTTAGCTTATCTATTCCTTTCTTAGCTTAATTCGACCCAAAGACTTAGTTTTTTTTAGCTTTTAAGCCATTTTCGTTGCAGTCAACTTAAGCTATGATTTTAGCTTATTCCCGTGACCAAAGTCTAAAATGTCTTGTTGAAAGTTGTTAATATAAGCTGTTTCTTTAACTTTTCATGTTTTAAGTTTTTGCTGAAAATGCATTTCCATAAGACCAAAAATAAGCGAAAAGCGTAGGAGGTTTGTTTTTGTACTCTTTCATAGTGCAAGGGTTTACACGTTGAAAAACTATAGTGTAAATTTTAATAAAGTGTGAGCCCCGCCTACCCCTTTAGTTTAGTTTTTTTACAAATTTCTACCCTATGTTTCAAGCAATGCAAGATGAGATTTATGAATTTGATCGACTTCAAGTATGGGAATTAGTACCTCAACCAGACTGTGTCATGATTATTGCTCTCAAGTAGATTTACAAAGTGAAACTTGATGAGTACGGTGATGTTCTAAAAAACAAGGAACGGTTGGTGGCCAAGGGATATCGACAAGAAGAGGGAATTGATTTCGGAGAATCATTTACACCAGTTGCACGTATCGAGGCCATTCGAATCTTCATCGCCAATGCTGCTAGTAAAAACATGACCATCTATCAAATGGATGTCAAGACAGCATTCCTTAATGGCGAATTGAAGGAAGAAGTTTATGTTAGTCAACTAGAGGGTTTCGTTGATCCAGACCATCCAACACATTTTTATCATCTAAAGAAGGCTTTGTACGGGTTAAAGCAAGCTCCTCGGGCGTGGTATGATACCTTGTTATGATTTCTTCTGGACAACATATTTTCTAAGGGTGCAGTTGATCTGACACTATTTACTCGGAAAACAGGCACACATATTCTTCTTGTTCAAATATATGTAGATGATATCATTTTTGCCTCGACCGACCCTAAAGCGTGTGACATATTTTCCAATGAGAAGAATTCTAAATTTCAAATATCAATGATGGGACAAATGCCGTTTTTCTTAGGCTTATAAGTTTCTCCAAATCCCAGAGGCATTTTTATTGATCAATCAAAATTTGCTCTTGAAATATTAAAGAAATTTGGGATGGATTCGTGTGACCCTGTTGATACACCTATGGTGGATCGACTTAAACTGGATGAGGATCCCTTAGGGATTCCAGTTGACCAGCCTCGATTTCGTAGTATGGTAGGCTCCCTAATGTATCTCACTGCCAACAGGCCCAACCTTGTATTCCCTGTTTGCATATGTGCTAGGTATCAGGCTTTGGCTACCAAAAAGCACCTTGAAGAACTTAAATGGGTCTTTTGGTAACTCAGAGGAACCATTACTTCAGGAAGTGCTTACTTCCTTGGAGATAAATTAGTCAGCTAGTCATCAAAGAAACAGAAGAGCACGGTGATCTCTACAACAGAGGCTGAATACATTGCCATGTCTGGATGTTGTGCTCAAATACTTTGGATGAGATCACACCTTACAGACTACGGCTTTGTATTCAATAAGATTCCCTTGTATTGTGACAATCGCAGTGCCATTGCTCTCTGCTGCAATAATGTCCAGCACTCCAGGTCCAAGCACATTGACATTTGACACCATTTTATTCGAGAGCAAGTTGATAAAGGCATGGTTGAACTGTACTTTCGTGACGACGGATTATCAGCTCGCGGATATATTCACTAAAGCATTACCAAGAGAGCGGTTCGAATTTCTACTCTCGCGTCTTGGTATGAAGAGTATGTCTCCAAAAACTCTAAAACGTCTTCAGGAAGGAGAAGAGGAGTAAAGGATGGTCCTCCTATATCCTATGTAAATATGAATATAGATAAAACCTAAAAATAAAATACAAAAATATGAAACCTACAAAAACCATAAAAATCAGAAAATAAAAAATACCAAAAATAGTTTTTCCAGACATGTCTTCCGTTTATTAATAACATTTACGGACCTAAAAATGTCATTCAATAATGACACGGGTCTTTAAATGAAGCTTGAACGAAAGTTCAAATTTTTCAAAACATGTCTTAATGGCTTGCAGTTATTTCAGACTGCAACCCGCTTTTCTTTTTGAGGAAAGCATGTCGCCAAAAAGACAATTGTTCCTAACAACGGGTGATTGAGTTCTCCCGGGCATGGTTACTTCATATCTATGCACCCTTGATCTAGTGTACGCTTCAGTGCATTATTTCCTGATATAGAAGAGAAGTCTTCTGTCCACCCATATAATTTTCCGTCTATGATTCTTCAGAAAATCATTTAGATGTCACATGGTGGCTTACTATTGTTAGAAAATCAATAATACTTGTGTTTTTCGTAAATTTGATACTCAATCAACGACTACAGCTATTTCAATAGAAAACGGGTCATTGATTGAGGGGGAGAGTATTTTTCAAAATTTATGACATCTAACAGGCATTTTTAATCAACGTATAAATAATCGAGAAAGGTTTTGTATCTAACGGGGTTACATTTTGAGGGGGACTTAAACTTGTGTTAACGCAAAAGGCCAAAGTTGTCATTTATATGCAAGTATAGGGTCTTATGTGCTATTTGCTATTTGTTTCCTAGACTCATAAAATATAAAGGACCATTTGTGCCATTTATGCATCTTATATAATCCCTTAGTAATACTTATGCCTCAAATAGAAAAGAAATAAGAAAGTGAGGAGCCAAAACTGCCAAACTCTGAAAGTCTAAACTAGGGATAAAAGACCCTTGCGTTTTGACTTGGTCAAAACTCCAAAAACTCAGTCAACCCTTTTCACCTTTTTCCTCTCAACCTAAAACGCAACTCATCTTGCGATTTACTTGATTCGTGGCCATTTGTGTGTTTTCTTGCTTAAGTAATGCTTGTGTAATGTTGTTTATCATCTAAATATGCTTTATCTATAACATCATGGCCTGAAATTCATTAAATCGTGTTCTTTTGTAGATTTTCGTGCATAATCATCATCTAAATCTTGGTTAGTGTTTGTAATTGAATTTTAATTGTTGGGTTAGCATTAGATTACTTAAATGATGCTTCGTTGATGCCTGAATTGGATCCCCCATCGTTATTTTATGTACCTAGTGATTTTCGTGTTGCGTTTGACTTTTTGAGTCAAATCGCAATCGAATGATGCGTTTATAGTTGCCTGTTGTTGTTAAGATTGGCTAGTAAGTATAATATAGTTTATATCTTATACTTGTTATATGTTGGAAGTCTTGATTGGAATGTTAGAATATGCGTTTTATAAATGTTCTTGATTGCGTTTTGTTTGTGTTCTTGGTTGCGTTTTGCTAAGATAGTCTTGGTTGCGTTTTGGTATGTGATTCTTGATTGCGTTTTGCTTGAGATTATAGATTGCATTTTGTCTGTTAATATTCCTATTGCGTTTTGAATATAATAGAGTAATCACAGGTCAAAACGCAGTCATTGCGTTTTGCTATGAAGACCATTAAAATATTAAAATATTAAAACCCTCATTTTGAAAAAATTTCAAATGATTGCGTTTTATATATTTTGAATATAATATACCTTGCGTTTTGTCGTATTGCGTTTTGTCTGACTGCGACTTGTCTCTTGCGTTTTGAAGTATCTGCGTTTTGATTATTTTTATAAAATATTCATTGCATTTTCGTCTTGTATGTAATTGCGTTTTGCTGACTGTTTACGTTTTGTATCTTGCGTTTTGTTACCTGCGGTTTGTTCTATTGCGTTTTGCTTATAACCTCTGCGTTTTGTCTAGTATCTCTTATCAATTACGATTTGGTCATTGTGGTTTGGTCATTGCTTTTTGTCTTCTCTTCCATGAGCTAACTTCCGTTGACTCAAGAGTTGACCAAATCTGTTGACCACCACTTTAATATGATCTAAGTGTCCTTAACTGATTAACTCCTGAGCACTCGCTCACATCTAACATCTCATCTCTGTATGTATGTCTCTCTGTGGATGTAATTGTACAGATACAATGGCTGATGTTAATGCTCCTGCTAAACAAGCACCTGCTATGACACCACCCACTCGTATAGATGATCAGATCCTACCTCGCAGCAGATGGGTGCTGGTAGGAAAAAGCAACTGCTATTTGGATGTAGAAAATTCTTAGAGCAATCCAATCTACAAGATTGTTGTGGACATTCTGAAGCACACCAACTTCTTCAAAGCCTTTACTGCTTCCTCGACAATTCTATCGATTTATATTCAGCAGTTTTGGGACACTATTTGATATGACAGAGACACTGCAAGATATAGCTGTCAACTAGATGAGCAATGGTTCGATCTCACCAAAGACACACTCATAGATGCCCTTCAGATCACACCAGTCAACAACAACAATCCATTTTCTTCCCCACCAACTCCTGATGCTCTCATCAACTTTGTTAATGATCTGGGTTACCCAAAAGTTTTTAGAACCTTATCTGTTATTGTGACTAATGACATGTTTGAGCCATGGAGATCACTCATAATGATCATCAATTTGTGTCTTACGAGAAAGAATTCAGGGTTTAAGAGACCAAGAGCTCTGGTGTTACAGATTCTTTAGGGCATCGCCAATCGAGCCTATATTGATTATGCAGAGAGGATGTGGGAAGAATTCACACAATCCATCCATACCTTCGTCGAAGACAAAAAAAATCTGGCACTGCATACTTAGGGAAAGAAGAAAGCCAATCCTCTTGTGATCCCAAGTATTAGGTTCAGCAAGTTGACCATCCATCACTTACAAAGCAAGCACAAATTTCACCCGAGGCCAGATTCTCCACTTCATTTGACTTATGAAGAGTATATTCTTGGGTATCTCAAGTTTAGTGCTAAGGGAACCAAATGGGAAGTCTTTGGGATGCCTATTCTGAATGAGCTTATCACTGCTGACATTCGAGGTGAACAATACTACAATGAGTATCTGGCGAAGGTAGCTAAGCATCAAAGATACCTTGCCGGTGAAGAAGGTAGTGATCCTGACTCTCCCGCACCTAAACCTGCTAAGGCTACCAAACCCGAAGCAACTAAGAAATCTAAGCCTTTAGCACCTAAAGCAGCACCAGTCACAAAACCTGCAGCCACCAAGGCCTCCAAATTTACTTCATCTCAACAACCCAAACCTGCAGCCACCAAGGCCTCCAAATCTACTTCATCTTAACAACCCAAACCTGCACCTGCCAAGCCTTAGGAAAAGAAACGAAAGCTAGCTACGGAGACATCTGAGGCACCATCTCCAGCCAGACGATCTAAAGCTGGTAAGGTGATAAAGAAGCAAAAGCCAAAGAGCCCTTTACATCTGATTGATGAATTTGTTGATGAAGGTGTTCCAAAAAAGGAACCTGTGTATGGTGATGAAGAAACAGACATTCAACAGGCCCTAGAACTAAGCATTAAACATCAAGCAGAAAGATCTCAGGGTCCATCTCGTCCTGTGGTACTCAGGGAACCTGACTCTGGGAAATTTCAATCGCTTCTAGATGTTCAAGGAAAGGGAAAAGAGAACGTCATTGATGAACAAGTTGCCCTTGATCTACTCACCCTTCAGACACCAAAGAAGAAGAGCCCTGCTGATCAGTATATCTTCCAGAGGCGCACTCCTACACCAACTAAACCCTCAGGTCATGTTGAATTTCCTTCACTTTATGCTGAACTAGGTCTGACTGATAGTGACACTGAATCAGATAAAGAAGTGCCTCTTGTGGTCAAAATTGGAGCTCAAGATGAAGGTCATGCTGGACCAAACCCTGGTGTACAAATTGAAGGCCAGGCTGGATCAAACACTGGTGACGATGCAGAGCCTCAACCTCAATCAAGTCCTGTTGTTCATGCTGGACCAAACCTTGAACATATGGACTTTGAGGCCACTGATTCCTCAACTCAACAAAACCCTGAACAGATGGATGAAAGGTTCACTGCAACTGCCTATCCTAATGTATAGGAGAATCTCAAGCTAACGGTTAAAGAACAAGTGATTCTCGAGGAACCTGCTAGCTTTACAGGGACCTTATCTTCTCTACAACTGCAAAAACCAAAGCTAAATTGATGGTGTCCATCACAATACATCAAGACGCGTCTGCAATCCCTCCTATGACATCACTGGTGATTGATCTCATTTCTAGACCCGATTCTCCTAATGAACATTAGCTACTACCAGCAACAGCAACCGCAACAACAACAACAACAACAACGACAATAACAAATCTTCCTCTAACACCTCAACCACAAGAAGGCTCCGCATATTCCATCTTGATAAAGTGCATCGGTGAACTTGAGCAAATCATGGCTAATCTAATTCAAGACAACAAGCATCTAGAGGAGAGGTTAGACGGTCACGGGTCTCGTCTATGCAAATTAGAGAACCTCAATATACCTTACCAGGTAAGCAAAGCAGTAGATTAAATAGTCACTGATACAGTTGACTGGGCTATTCAAGCTCCACTCCAGGATCGCTTCAGAGATTTGCTAGAAGCTGACATGAAAGAAATTATTTACCAGCGCATGTGGGAAACCAACTCCTACAAAGCTCATGAAGATCACATGAAGCTGTACAAAGCTCTGGAAAAGTCAATGAACCATGATCACACTGATGAGCTCCTAACTGATTTGGATGAAGCACGAAGAAAGAAGAAAAAGAGACATGATTCACCAAAAACACCACCTAGGTCTCTACCTCATTAGCCACCTCCTCCTCCACCACCAGCAGATCCATCTGGAACTTCAAGATCTTCTGGAGCTTCTGGATTATCTCAATTGCCTCTTCCTCCTCCACCTTCATCCACCGGCCAGAGTGATCAGTCTAAAAGCCTAGCTGCCCTAAGCTCTTCAAAGAAAGTTGCCTCAGCTGAATATACGGCTTAGACAACTACTGACACAAGTCACAAGCCATTTGTCTCATCAATTCCTGAAGATCTACATATGAATGATGATACGGCACCCGATGAACAGGTACATTCGTCTGATGATGAAGACATCAGGAATGCTCATATTCCTACGGTAAACTTGAAGCAATATTGGTGGAAGCCACTTGAGGAAGACAGACCTGCCACACCAGAACCTGCCTGGTCCATTCCATCTTTTGACCTGCCTGTCCTAATGAACAACTGGGCATTTGCTCTTGCATCCACCTATGCACCTCCACCAGAGAACTCGTTACTTGCGCAGACTGGTGACATGGCAATTTTTATAGACTGGTTCTATAAAAAGCGAGGGATTGCTGAACTTAAACAACAAGACTTGGAAGGCCTTGCATTTGAAATTTTCCAAGTCTTCCATCCTAATGTGATTCATCTTGTTAGGAATATTGTATTCATAGTTACTACTGGTAGATATAGTCATTACTACTGGTAGCATATTAGTTACTCCTGGTAGAGTAATATTGTCATTAGTACTGGTAGTACAATAATGATTTAAGGGAAGCATCATTTATTCTTGGAATCAAGATCTATAGAGATAGATCAAAGCGATTAATTAGACTAAGTCAAAGTGCTTACATGGATAAAATCTTGAAAAGATATAAGATGGATAATTCCAAACGTGGTAATATCCCTATGCAAGAAAGACTTGACTTGAAAAAAATACAAAGTGCTTTAACACCTGGAGATGTGAAACGCATGCAAAATGTACCTTATGCTTCAGGTGTAGGATCCATTATGTATGCTGCTAGATGCACTAGACCTGATGTTGCGTTCGCGCAAAATATAACAAGCCATTTTCAATAGAATAGAGGTGAACTACACTGGACTGCTGTGAAAACCATTCTTAAGTATTTAAGAAATACTAAAGATATGTTCTTGGTTTATGGTGGAAATCCTGAAGCTGAACTTTGAGTTGATTGTTATTGCGATGCTAGATTTGAGACCAATAGAGATGACATAAAATCTCAGACAGGATACGACTTCATTTTGAATGGAGGCGCAGTAGACTGGAAGAGCTCCAAACAAAGTACTACTGCAATGTCCGCTATAGAAGCTGAATACATAGCTGCTTTAGAAGTGCAATAGAAGCTGTTTGGATTAGGAAATTTATTTTAGGGCTTGGTATATTACCAATAATAAACGAACCGATTAAGATATTTTGCAATAATTCAGTTGCACTTCTTATCGCCAACGAACCGGGGGTTCAGAGGGCCGCCATACACTACCATAGAAGATACCATTATATTTGCGAATGTATTGAATTGGGCAAAATTAATCTTCTTAAAGTTCACACATATGACAATCTAGCAGGTCCTTTTATGAAGGCTTTATCATAAGGGAAGCTTACTCAACATGCTAGGAGCATAGGACTTTGTTTAGCTAGTAGTTTTATGTAGATCTATGTTTTAGTATTTAGATAAGAGATGTTAAGACAATTTATTTAAATGATAATGATACTTGGTATTTTGTTATATTTATTTAAACTGTGTCATATATTTCTATGTTTAATCCGTGATAATAATATTTATTATTCTAAATTGGTCCATTGTCAATTAGCAATATGGAAATATTGTTGAATAAGACAAATCTAAATGATTGGTGATATCTTTGATATTAAAAGATGTGTCCGCCAAACTCACATGATATTTATAAGATGAATATTAGACTTCCCCAAACTAATAAGACTAATACTTTATGGATCGGCGTCAGGGAATCTTGTAAGTGATTTCATTTAATAAATCCTTAGACTTAAGATGCAAGTAGGTCTTGCCTGTGTGGATAATTCTTCTTGATATACTTTAAGTTATCCTGAATAAGGTAGCTAATAAGGACTATTTATAGAAGTGATTGTGAAGAATGTGACTTCACACTTGTAGTTAATATAGAATTTGTTCATTCAATAGTTAAAGAATGTTGCCACTGGGCCCCTCGTAGGATTAATCAGATGTATGTGTGGCCACACTGAAAAACTCATGTAGATATGTCTCAATGATTTTTGGTAATCTTGATTAATTATATATACGAGAAACAGAATCGTTAATTAATGGAATCACTATTGATCCATGTCTATTTTTTACACGATATCGGAAACAAAAGAATTGTAAATGCATAAATCATTTATCCGTGACTTTATGAACCCACACTCGGGTATTCCTGGGAGCATTGACGTATTGCTAGATGCTTACCAATTTTATTATATTATTTGATACATATCTAAGTGGAAGCTGTAGGAATATGTACACGATAAATAATTTATGTCTGGGAATTTTATTCGAGCCTATAGAGACGCACACGTTAATACGTAAAACAATTATAGTAAATATATTAAATGTAATATATTTAGTGATGAATCTTAAACGGGCATTAAATATTTATATGTATTTAATGGAAAGTATTATTAGTCATTAATAGTTAAGTAAGGGACTAATATGCAGTTATAGAGAAAAGAAAAGTGTGGAAATTGTTTCCTTTTTGCCTTAGTCAATTAGTTTCCTAATCTCCAAGAGAAGATGGAATTGCCTAACTTGCAAGCTAAGTTTATATGGCTATAAAAAGAGGCTTAGGGTGATTAGTTTTCTCATAACTTGAAAACAAAATCCCTAAAAATCCTTCCCCTCCTTTCCTTCCTTGCTCAATCGATCGAAACCCACACAATGAGTTTTTGGTTTTGCTTTTGTTAGACAAAGGGAAACCACAAGGGTTTCAATAGTTGATTTCGTAAAGAACGTGGTGGTTTGTTTGGCTTTATCACTACTAGTACTAGCATACTTAATTATTTGCTAAGAACGTATTGTGTGTGTTGAAGTAGAGGGAGCTTACTTTAGATCTTGGGTGGTTTCCGCGCAGTATTATTTATTTATACGCACGCGTATATTCAAGAACGGTGTTTCATTAATTGGTAAAAGGTACATGTTCTTGATTCCTTTGTTAATTATATATTCTATACGTGCTTATATGTTTTGCAGCGTACTCGTGTAGATTAATGGTTAATTAGTTGTAAAAACCCAAAAGAAACATCACACACCTTTATCATAAAAGCAAATATTATCCTCCCAACCAGCAACACATCACACACTCTCACAACCACCAACACATCACACACTTAAATCCTAACAACTTAACCACCAACACACACACACACTGTTATTATAAAGATGTTGCCACATGAAGCTTTTGCGTGTCATTGTGGAGAAGGAAATGTAGGTTTGCGAGAATCGTATCAACCTCACACCCGTGGTCAACTATACTATGTATGTCATTTATCAAAAGTGAACAATTACATAGTTTTAGTTTGTGCAATATATAAATAATCTAGTTAGTTGTTAAAAATTATTTTCTTTACTCTTTAACAGCCTCGGAAAAATGATTTGAGGTGTAATTTTTTTATGGAAAGAGGAACGAGTCTATTTACAGGCTGCTTCTCTTGGAGCTTCACCAATTTCTTCTTCAGGACCTGCAACACCTCCAAGTGATTCTCCAGGACCTTCTAGAAATGCAGACTGCTCAAACTACAAGCTCTTAATTGGAAAGATAAAGATACTCGAGGCAACATTAGAAATGTATATGCATCTCGAAAACCACACACTTGATTTAACTGCACTACATCATGACCTTTACAATGACATGGGAAAACTTGGTTTGAAGTAGTTTTTCATTTAGCCATATCAGCTTAGCGTTTGGAATGTAATTCGTATTTTTCAATGTTTAAATTATACCGATTTGTAATGTAATTCATATGCTTTAGTGCTTAAACTTTTATTAATTTGTAGTGTAATTTGTATGCTTTAATGTTTGAACGTTTATCGCTTTGTAATGTAATTCGTATGTTTTACTTCTTTGTTAGTTTAAGTCTGTGCAATGTGGTTTCAAAAGCGTAATAAATCTTAATAACAGTTTCGAAAACTTTTGAACCGCCTGGAAAGTTTGGCAATGAAATGTGGTTTTATGGTTTAACACCATTTGGTTTGACGATATAGCAGTTATTTTTTTTATTTTATCTTGGCATAAATATATGGTTTAACATCACCGAGATATAGTGACGGGTAATTACGCTAAACAAGGTCAATGTTTTGGTCAAACTTTCCCCCAGGATTTAGTCACGGGTAACTATAACACGTCATTACCTACCGGCATTAGTGCTAATCACTTAGGCAAAAGCTGGTCAAATCTGGTCAAACTTTTCCTTAAGGACATGTCCTCCGGGAAAAAGTACACCACGTCAGCACCCCACCGTCATTAATGCTAATCACTTAGGCAAAAGCCGGTTAAATCTGGTCAAACTTTTCCTCGATGACATGTTGTCGGGGAAACCTTGGCGGGAAAACAACCCGCCAATATTTTCGTTAACATTTTTGGTCATGGTCTTGGTTGAACTAGATAAAAAGTTCCCCGACGAGATGTCGTCAGGGAAAGTTTTAGACAAGTTTGACCAAGCTCGACGTGTTTGGTCAATGAAAGTCAAACGACTTTTGGCATTTAGCGGGGTTTCCCCGATGACAATGGGCTCCGAGGAAAACCCGCTCGCATGTTCCTGTTTTTCTTGTAGTGTGGGGTGGCGCCGTCCCAAAACGTGACGGTACAACGCAAAACCCACACCAAAACTCGATTTTTTGCGTACAACGTTGTTCTAGTCGGCCCAAATTATCTTTTTTTTTATGTTTTAGTGGGTTATGTGTGGGTTAGAGGGTGTCTTATGGCACCAGAAATAAGTGGAGGAGTGTCTTTGATGTTGAGATGGATTCTAATGTTATGACAAAAAGTGTTGATATGTCATTAATTTTCTCCATGATACCAACGATACCTAATGCTCTTATATTAAAAAAATAAAATTAACTTCATATTTTCCAATATACGTTATAAGTTTATTGGTAATATAAAATAGCCTATAAGTTCATTAGGTCTTAATTTTTAGTACCAATCAAATTTACTAATAATATATACTACTTATAAAGTACTAGACGGGTACCCGCGCAATGCGGCCGCGGGTACCCGATAACTCAATATTGTGGCGAGCAAATAGTATTCATTTATGCAACACCAAACAATCATTTATATATAAATCCCAACTTTAGCAATTATGCTTTAAACGTAACAAATGTAAGTAAAACCGATTACATAAAGCTTTTAATTAACTATTGTCTTAACACATTAATACAACGGATTTGTAAAACATACTCCATGGCTATATACACGTAGTAATCATCTTCAAATGCATTGTGAAACTGAACCACATTCTCGTGACCACTTAATGCTTGCAATATTTTAACCTCTCGCTTGACATCCTCGACACAAACCGGAAGGATCATCTGTTATAAAAATGCAAACTCCAATTTTCAGACCACTAAGTTCATAGTTCATTACTCAATTTATACAAGATCCATAACAATATCAAACTACTGCTACTTTTGCCGTAAATAGCCATGGTTTTCCAAAAATCAATGATGAATCCTTAAAGATTTTAAAAGAACACTCAGTAAACCCGAGATCTTTTATGTATCTTTTTTTCTTTTTAGTTTCGTTGATATTGTCTACTTGTATGTATAGGGTTAAGAGGCCATAAGAGGTTACCACCACATCTTACCAAATAAGATGGGTAATCTCTTACCCGTCTAAATAAAATAGAAAAAACAAACAACCTTGGTCTCTTACCGCGTCTGACTGGTGGCCGGCTCATGGATGGTGGGAGGATGGTGTATATGGTGGTGGGCAGCTGGTATATATGATCTTTATTTGTTTGAGGGGTTTTATACATCGATTTGTTACAATATTTGAATGGCTGTTACAATATTGAATGTATTGAATGACTGTTACAGCTTTATTAGTAAAGACATTTTTAATATTTAGATGTAAGTTACAGCTTTATTAATTTTTTTGTAAATGTGACATTTTTATATTTAATGGGCCATTATTACTATATTTTTAATGGGTTGTTTTAATTATACATCTAATACATATAGTTTAAATTTTTTAATGTGTATGATAAACATCTTTCCTAATAAAGTAATCTTTTTACTTAATTTTTTAAGACTTCTAAAAATAGAAATTGGCTAAATGCTTTATAAAGTAGTATAAATAGATAGATCCACTTTTAAGCATTAAATTTTTTAAACTTGATTTTTCAACTTACACACATCTACACATATTGTACAACTTTTTAATGCATTAACACAATACACACTTAAAAATAAAAATAATTAATACATAATTGCTACAAGATTAATACACCTCATTACTTAAAAACACAATCATATATTCACATTGTACAACAATTAAAACCATATATCTACAAAAGCGTACATATGATGTTTCTCTAAAATCCCTAAAATGATGGTGCATATAGTTTTGAAAACTGGACCCGACCGGACCAACATATTCAACCTGGAATCGGGGTCACCATCGGTTTGGCTAGCCAATAAAAGCCGCCTGAAGACGAATTGGAGAGGACCCATCAGAAACATAAAAATGGGTGAACCGAGTCTCACCAAAATCAAATTCTTTTTATTTTTCTGATTAACTGTCATACGATACCCGTCGTCACAACGCACGGATACCCTGATAGTATGAAATAATCCATAAATCAAATTAAGTTTATATTTTAATGTCCATATGAGTTTATTGTAACAAATTAACTATTAGACTTGTTAAGTTAATAAAAAATTTTATTAGTGCTTACATTTTCTATTAAACACATATATTATTGTTAAAAATTTATTTTCTACTTAAAAAATTAACGTTTGTGCACCCTTTACAACGTGCGGGGAACAGATACTTCATTAATACATTTTATTAAATAGCGGCGGCTCTTAGAAAATCGTGCAAACAAATGCACGTCTTTCAATGGTTGGTATTTACCTTTTTAACATCTCTCCTACTTCCATTGTCTCTCTCTCTCATTTTTATCTTCTCTTCCGGCGATATTTACTATACCACTTCCTACTCTATTTTTGTGCTTTTTCTCTCAGTAAATTGCACGACGCTATGTTGATCGGTGCTTTGGTTGTGGTTTTCTAAGTGAGGTGTATTGAAATAACTGGTAAGATTTTATATTTCATAGTTTTAGGGTTTTATAGCTCTAGGGTTTTTTTTAGATTGGGGTTTTCGTTTAAATTATGGGTTTTTTAATTTAGGGTATTTGTGAAATTAAGATATAGGGTTTTGTTTTAATTTATGGTATTTGTGAGATTAAGGATGTTTGGGATGTAGATTTGTGTAACATTTATGAAATTAAGATCTAGGGTTTTTGATTATTTGATGGAATGGGATGTTTGCGTTTATTTTGGTATAATTTAGGGTTTTGTGAAATTAGGGAAAAAATCAATTAGGGTTTTATTTGCAAAATTAGGGATCTAAAATTAGGGATGGTTGGGGTTCGGATTTTGGAATGATTATTTGATGATGCAAGGGTCTGCGTTTATTTTGGGAGCGATTATTTGGTAATGAGGCGTGAATGCGTTTGCTTATTTATTAGGTAAGTCGAGTAAAAGAGTGGTAATAAATAAGCTAAAAGTATCAGTTTTCTATTTTTATGATATGATTTTGTTGGCTACAGTACATGGTGTTAGGCAGGGCTTACATTTTTCTTTTCATTTTTTTGTATGCAGCAAATGTGCAGTTGTTGCGAATATTTGTCGATCTGGCATGATTTGTGTTGCCGCCATGGCAAGGCATGTTTGTTGAACTTGCAGCTATGGCAGACGTATTTGTATATATACTAATGTGTTCTCCATCTTGATGGTAAAAGCAACCCATATCTTGGCGGGGCATCATAAGTACGTGTTTGTAGCCATGGCGGATCGCTATTTCTTTATCCAGATCCACGTTTTTTGTATGGAAATGTGGGTGACATACTATCACAGCAGGGAAGGTTTGCTTACATTGCAGTCGTTATAGACATATTTATGGTTATAGTAATGTGTTATGTTGGCACAGTAATTTGTGGTTTACTTATTTGTTTACGGGTTGTGGTGCCTCAAGGCGATGGAGATACGGTTGCTTGCGTACGTTTTCCACTTTCCAGCTATAATTAGTTGCTTGATCATGATGGCTAAAGCCTGAAAGTAGCCTACTTTTCGGTGCGGCATCATGGCATCGTGTTTGCAGCCATGACGGGTCGATCACCTATTTTTTGGGTTTCGCACCCGCATTTCTGAGCTACTGTATTGTCAGTTTAGTTCATTGATAGCCAATTTTATTTATGTTGTCGACTAAATAGGTTTGCCTTTATGATTTGTACTAATTCTTGAGCGGCCTATGAGCGTCTAGAGCATCAGGTTTGATGTTGTATGCACACATAGGCTGCTCAAGAATAAGACTATGCATAGGCGCTTTTTTAATACTAATTGTAACAGTTGGTAAAAACTAAATGATTATTTGTATGATGCCCCCTTAACGATCTTAATTGATTGTAATTGTCAATTCTGAGTATGTTTAAACGTGTTTACACAAACTTTGGGTGACGCGCATTTTGGCGGGATGAGCTTTCTAAGTTTGCAGCCATGGCGATGGTATCCCCTTTTTTGAGTTGCTTAATTATTTGATTCTTATAGCACCAAAGTGGAGTAGGGTATGGTATGGTAAATATTGTCGGAAGAGAAGATGGAAATATCTAGGGAATAAAATGGGTTGTGATGATAAAATGTCAATATGTCAAAGCGGGTGGCGTTAAAGTTTGGATTACGGGCATCTTGGCGGGGCAACCTTACTATGTTTGCAGCCATGATGTCCGTATCTTCTTTTCCATGTTGCTTACTTATCTAAGCCCCATAATACTAGAGAAAAAAGAATCTCATGTTCTGAAATCCTCCCGTGATTATCCCTCTCTTACGACCATCTTCCGTGTTAAAGATATTTATCATGCCCCTTTTTTCTTCAATTTGGATGCTTCTCTCATAGATTTCGCGGTTACCGCGCGTTAACAATAGTTGTTTCCTACTTCTGATTAGATTATGTATAGTGTTAGTTTTAGTATTATTTTTATGTTTTTCACTTCACCGGGAAATCATTTCAGGATGGTAAACCAATTTTTGATCATGTGTTTACATTTGTTATTTTAAACAAGTTTGATACATGCAACTTGATTTATGTTATTTGCTGCTATAGGTATTGCAATCACGCCAATTCTTTCTATATTGCAGTTACAGCCATGACATCCTATACAAAGTGTGAGATTTTTGTATCTTGGTGGGGCGTTTATACTAATGCAGCCATGGTGGTTTTCCCGGCTTTGCAGACACGCGTGGTTGTATCAGCTAAGATGTTCAGATTATAGAATACATGTGTAAGAATGTTTATCTCTATGTTTTTTATTAAAGATAAAGTTTCTTCCGGTTTAAACGAGCGGCTCTGCGTTTATATAATCAAGTAAGGAGAATTTCGTGTTACCTGATCACTTGAACGAAGAACCAATCATTGGACTGTGATAGGGATTTTGGCATTATCATGTGTGCTTCGTAATTAGAACATATGGCTTCTAATCAAGGCATGCATGATTCTGACAAAATTATTATCGCGTATCTAACGAATTTAACAGGCAGTCATGAATATGAGTAGCTAAGATACGGGTCGTGCGTGTCCATAACTTGACCGGGCAAACTATTTTGTTTGCAGCCATGGCGAAGCTCTGTTTAGCAAAAACATAAGCTCTAATCTGAGTCGAACAATCCACACCCAAATTGTGCTTACAGCCATGTTGGGTGTTTCATGTCGATAGCTTACTTGCATATCTGAGCCTCATTATACATAATACTAATAGTTGTTGAAAACCTGTGCCATTTTATATTGCTAACATACTGGGCTACTGGTAGCTTGTTTTTGCATGTTACGGTCATGCAGATTGAACCTTACATGCTCTAATGTTTATATCCAAACACTCTACGTAGTTATTCGATATTTTTGAAACTGGCAAACTGTGTTGTTTTCATTATTCCGGAATAACTGCCTAGAATGTTTAGACTTAAGCGTAGGAATCATATCCTGATTTTAAATATGATTTGGAAACTATAATAGGCTGCTGGAATATGTTGTGTGAAAGCCATGGGTGTCTTGGCGGGGCAGTACGACTGTGTGCTTGCAGCCATGGCAGGTCAGATTTCACAAGCATGACATGACAGATTAGTATAGTTACAAGCACCCTTTGCATTTTATGTAGGATTTGCTTATTGACAAGTATTGTGGGTGCATTCATTAATTTGAAAATCCAATAACTAATCAAATCATCAAGAGTGAAAGCTACCCATGTATTGGCGGGGCATCACAAATTCGTGTTTGCAGCCACCACGGGTTGGATTCCTCTTTTTCTGATGGTGATTTAGTGGTTGAGGGAAGATAACATGGAAATGGGAGAGGGATAAAAAAGGTAAATACCAACTATTGAAAGACGTGCATTTGTTTGCATGTTTTTTTAGCAGACCGCTTTTTAGTAAAATGTATTAATATATGTATGCTATACAAAGTGTGAGCATTTCCATATCTTGGCGAGGCGTTTATATTAATGCAGCCGTGGTGGTCTTTCTGACTTTGCAGGTCATGACAGGATGTTGTACAAGATGCGTCTTCTTTATGTTTTTTATGGCGATGATGATAACCGTTTCAGTACTGCATGGGATGCACTGAGCACAGCTTCTTGGCATGACGACCATACCCATGTTGTGGTCGCAGCCATGTCAAGTGTTTTGTACCATCCAGTATTTGCAGCTATTGGTATTTGTAAACTAAAATTTGCAGCGCATATGTCGCGTGTTAGCAATGCAATGAACAACATTTACAGCCACATAAGAGGTCTTTTTTTAATGAGGCAATGATTAATTTGAATATGTAGGCACGACTGGCTGAATTACTTGTAGCCACAATTGTTGAACTGAGCCTTTGTCTTATATGTGTTTACTTTACTATTTTGAAGATGATTCGACAGACAGAGACTTGATAACAAAACATAATCTTCATGGTATGTTGTTTCATGCTTACTGCTTCTGTAACCTTAGTGTTTTTCTGAGTAATTCCAACATGTAGTTACTAGCGGTTTGCATTTGCTATTTTAGATTGCTTCTATACATGGTGATTGATTTATGGCGTTTGTTGTTAGGATTATTGTATTGTCTATGTTGTTACGACATTGTCATGATAAGGGTTTGTCACTGTCACGCGTGCTGACGTTAAGAAGATGCCTTCTAATTAGGCGTGCATGAGAGTGAAAAAACCCTTATCATGTAATTGGTTGTAACACTACATTCAATGATCATTGTTTACGTATGATGTCTGAATGGTTGCGTGTTGCTTTGATGTGGCGATGATGAATATGAG
Organism: Tanacetum coccineum; assembly: GCA_026074375.1. Classification (NCBI taxonomy): domain Eukaryota; kingdom Viridiplantae; phylum Streptophyta; class Magnoliopsida; order Asterales; family Asteraceae; genus Tanacetum; species Tanacetum coccineum. Next base: position 75,196 of record BQNB010001501.1, read on the forward strand.
TGGTTTTAATAAAAAAATGGCAAAGTCTATGACTTGGCAAGGTATCCTATTAGGTACGCAGCCATGATTGACTTACATTTTTTAGGAACCTCACGCTCTGCTTTGAGCTAGTTTACCTTATTGTCTATCAAATGCTAGACCGTGTTTAGGTGCGACCCAACCATATCTTGGTGTTGCATCATTACAAGCCACGACAGGTAAAGTGCCTTTGTATCCTGTTCTAGCAACACAATTGTTGTCCTCACTTTATTTTTCATGTTTACTTCTTGTGAATATGTTATGAGCAAAGAAAAAAATGGTTGTGAGCTTAACTTTATTTTTTGTTTACCTCTTAGGAATAAGCTTAGTTATCTATCTTTATTGACCACCCCTAGAGTCCATGTTAGAAGTTAACAACATCGATTTAGAAAGCGAAATTATATCTCTTTGGTTGTAAGATTCTTACTTGGACCTAGGAATGATCTTTAGAGTGTGTAAGGGTTTTGGTACTTTCACGCGTGCTTAGATGTACAAAATGACTTCTAATTCGGCATACGTGATGGTCACAAAACCCTTCGTGTATATTCAGATGCTATAATATGCTTTGTAACAACACCTTGATAAGGCAATGATGAATATGAGAAGTCTGAACAAAGCATGTACAACCCCGTAACTTGGCTAGGCAACCTATTAGGTGTGCAACCATGACAGACTTACAAAACCTCTTGTCTAAGCCAATAGATTATCTCTTACGAAATTCCTTTACTCATAGTTATCCAATAATGACTCGGTAGTGACGGTAATAGCCATCTCTTCTTCCAATTTCCGTTCATACACCAATTCTGCGTATCAGAGTAAAAAGACGCTTACGACTATTGCCACTACTACTGCCTCAAATTATGATACACAATATGTCTAGACCACTTCATGCTATCTTGCTAAGGCTATGCTGAATATGAGCATATTTAATTGAAGCTGTAAAAGTTCGTAACTTGGCTACGCAACTTTCTTGGTATGCAGCCATGACGGACTTACACTTTTTCAGAACCGTAAGCTTTTATCTGAGCCAAATGATCTTTCATGACCCAAAATACTTGGGTAAAATTTTTTGAGTGATCTTAACACATGATATGACCAAGTTATGCACGCACGAGGTTTTACCAAAAAAATTATAAATATGTATTGCTATCGATTAAAAAACTAATAATTTAACGTGTCCCAAATTATAAATAGCAAGGGGTTTAGACATGAAATGAATTTACTTAGTTGTTATCCATATTACTTTTTGAATACATCTTATATCAATGTTTACATATGACGTATTGTTTTAAGGTCCAAAAAGAACCACATGATCATCGGTAGAATGCATTTTAACAAAGAAGGATGTGGAACCGAAGTGAATGCCGTGACAAGTAGTTCGGTGCGAGCTATTTTCTCACCGCAACCTCTTTAGTTTCCCATCTTTCTTTGTGGACACGCATCCTATTATTGATCAACGTCTTTTGTGAAACTAAAAATGAAAAGGCGCAAACTGGAAATAAGAAACTCCCTCCCCTAACATGGCTTATTGGGTGCACTTAGTTTCTACAACTCTCAGGATAAGAACTTCCTAAGGCTGCTACTTCCAGTCTGTTAACGTTAAGGTTGCTCTATATGTTGTCTAAAATATTGTTTATGTTACGATATCTTCTAAATAGAGAAATCTAAAAATGTAACATAGATTTTTGTAAAATACAACGACAAAATCCAATGCTCCCGCGGTGAAGCGCGGACTCCAAACATCGTTGTTTAACAAACTACGAAATTTAGCCACCTAATGCATTTATCTGGATTATCTATACAACATGCAATGCGTGAATCACATTTTTATTAATAAATTTTGTAAGAAACTCATTAGTGTATCATTGAGCAATATAAGTGTTAATGCATAATGTACGCATTATAAATGATTGTGTTAAGTTATTTACACAACATTTTTGAGTAAAGCATTTTCATCCGGTGAATGTTTCACTCCAAAAACCAGTTAAGTATATAAGATCTGAGTGAATCTCACATCTTAGCCCGTTACATAGGCGGTAAAGCGTACATAACAAGACATAATTACTCATATCACAAGAAAGGACCACATAAACCCTAGCTAACATTTGACTCATAAAGACACCATTATAAACTATCTTCTACTACGCCTACGAAGATTAATGCCCATCAAATCATAGAATGCCAATTCTTGTTTCATTAAACCTTCAATATCATAAGTATCATAGATTTCATAATATTCGTCCTCATATAAGCTTGCATCATTTGCACCTCCTCTAGCCATGATTGATCAGTCTCATCGTAATCTACTTCAACATCACTATCACTATTCGAATTAACAGGATCAGAATCAACCTTATTTAGCAGCTTCCCATCTAGCATTTGTCTTTCTAGTTTATTAAACCTTTCTGCTAGACGGGTAGTATTTAGACTACCAGATGCCATGGGTGAAGACCCGTGACTAGAAGAAACCATGCCTTAATCGCCCACTTCTTTGCCAACTTTGAATTCCCCTCATTCATACTAGGTCATCATCGTTCTCAAATGAATTAAGAGCGTCAAATAAGTTCGAATTACTTACCCCTTGTCTAGACAATCTAACTTTCTTCTTTTTGCCACTTGTGCTAGCACTATTCTTTTTAGAGACACATTGATAAGATGTGCGCTAAAATACACATCATTTATAACCCAAAAAACACTAATAGTCAGACTAAAAACATGAAATATGATAAATATTATTGTAAATATGTTTGTTTGGTATTTTTATGTCTTGCATGTACAAGGGATTAAAAATAAAGCAAAAATAGTGACTTTCGGTAAAGATTTGAAGACGTTTACACTTTTTTTCGAGATCAAGACGAAGTCATTAAAATTCCCCGAGCATGCCATTAGAAAGATCATGAAAATCCGAGTTCGACGGTGCCTTCATCTTTTATTGGGTCGATCCGATACCCTTTATATGGGTCGGACCGACCCATTATTATTACTAAGCCCAAACTCAGCCCACAAGGAAATGAAGCCAAATTCTATTATGCTTAGTATTCACGCAAGTTATAATTTATAACATATAAATGATTGGAGAGCAGATCTGAAATGAGGGAGAGCCGACATTCACCTTCTTGGGTGTTGGTCACAAGATACAACAACAGTCAGGGTCAAATGTCTCTAAATGTATCAATCAAGTCAACTTGCTATCAATTCTATTATATTATTTTATATTATTTTATATTTTCTTTACCACCTTATTTGTTTAACGTGGCTTGTAAATAGTGATTTATTTTGTTAAAAAAAAGGTTTGTAACGTTATGTATTTTCTTTTCTGTATTTGACACTATATTTTGTTGTTGATACTACCTAAAATACCATAGATGATAGGGTGACAATTTTTGACTCGACACAAAATCCAAACGAAAAGTGATACGAAAACTAATATGTTCGGGTTGAGTCTAAATAGATTTTGAGTCAGGTTTGGGTCAACCCGTCTAACCATTATTAATATATGTCATCCTCACTATTGTTGATTTGTTTCAAAACTTAGACTAAACCAAAAAATAAAACACATTCGGGTCGGGTTAGTCGGGTCTAAAATTTTATTCGAGTTATTCGGGGGTCAACCCAAATAACCTGAATAATAAATAGGGCCGGGTTAAAACTTTTTTGCTACTCAGGTCGACCCGATTGACCCAAATATTTTTTTTAATATAAATACATTAGAGTGGATCTTGTGTATCTTGTGTAAAAATGTAGGTTATAAAGACCCCTAAAAAGCCATTTGTGCTCCTTTTATATTTTATATTTTTTTTATTTTCTATTTTTATAATTTTGTTTATGCTATAAAAATGTGAAACTGAAAGTACGAAATAAAAAATATAAAGTTTAACAAATCAAAAGTATTAAGCTGACAAAAAATTACGAAACAAAAACTGATAAAATACTGTGTTATACTGTAAACATGAAAAACATAAATTGTTGGTTGTGAAAAGTATAAAACATATGTATATTTCTGGGGGCTAAGAGAAGTATTAGTACTGGGTGAGCATCGGTTCAAAACCGAACCGAACAGACAAAAACTGAACCGAACCGAAAACCGAGTTTGAGGAAAAACATGAACCGAAACCAAACCGAAGTTTACCGAGAAAAACCGAAACCGGACCGAGCCGACTAAAACCGAACAAAATAAATAGTTTAGGTGTATTTCTCTTGATTTTAACCCGAACCGAAATCAAACCGAACCGTTTAAAACCGAAATAAATATACAAAATCAAAACCGAACCGAATAAAGTCATTCGTTCGATTCTTCGGTTTCGTGGTCATTTTCGGGTACGTTGCTCAGCCTTAATTAGTAGTCGTACCCAAAGTACAATAATGCTCACGTGAGAGCTTTAATTAAAATGGTTAGAGATATACAGTATGTGGTATTAAAAAGAATTTTTCTTTTTTTGAACAGGACGAAATGTCTAATTAAGATGTGACGTTATGCTTAAAAGTTTGTGTGTAAGTATAAATTTTAATTTAATAACAGTGTAAATAGGATAAGACTTATGTTATTGGTACCCCTAAAAAGCCGTTTTTTTTGGTTTTTTTCGTTTTTTTTATTTTTTTTTTATTTTTATAATTTTGTATATGTTATAAAACTGTGACACGGAAAATATAAAATGAAAAATATAAAGTTTAACACGTCAAAAGTATGAAATTGTCAAAAATTACGGAACAGAAACTGATAAAAAACTGTGTTGCACTGTAAACTGGGAGACAAACAGACCCAAAAGTACAAAACATTTGTACTTTTGATGGGGTGGAGAGGTACCAATAATATCACCCCAAATGATAATCTTTCGTGCAAATAGAACATCCCCAACCGTCATCTTCACATTTTTCTACGATTCACCTTTCATTAATTTCATTTGCAGTTAATTATTAGCTTGTCATTCTACTTTATTGTATGAGTCACATTAATGAAGTTTCATTTTATTAATCACATCTTTATTTAATCACTTATGAATTGCTATATGATTTCTGACGTAATAGATGTTTGTTTCACCATTACTTTTATTATTCTACTTTGCTCCTTTTTATATTTGTTTTAATAAACATAGATCATGTTCTAATCATTTTATAAATATGCTTTACTATTTTCTTGTTAATCGTATTGCTTATTTGCGAGTTTCGGTTCGGTTCGAACAAAATACGGCATTAACAACGATTTACTTTTCTTATGGATTTACTTTACTTGTTTTGAGATGGTGAACCCGGTCCAACTCATGAGGCGAGGAGTTTACGGGTTGTATAAACTAGCCTATTTTCTGAGTCTAAAGCTTAGTTATATTTTATTAGCTTATTAGAAAATAAAGTTTACCCACTTTATAATCTTTTAAGTAAATAAAGTCTAAATAAGAAATAAACTTGGTATTTATTCTAGTTTATATAATTGGGCGATTTATTCGTATCGGTTTCGTCATTCGGGTTTTACTCTCTTTAACTTTTTCTATAATTAGTAGTTTTAGCTTATTTAGCTTAATATCTTCTTTATTATTGTTATGCTTATTATTATTATTAGTTTAGTTTTCATGTTTAGCGAGTAGATGTATATATGCTTGTTAAGTAAGTTGGTAAATAGTGAATTAAGTGTGAAATTTAATAAGTGACTAGTGATTAATAATTTGCAAAAGTTATTTAGTTTAGTATTTTATTTAGTCGAACGGGCAAAAGCCGTAAGATTAAGTAGGAATTAAATTAGTAATTAATATCTTAATAAAAAGTCGTTTTCAATATTAAGCCAACGTTTTGAGGAAACGATTTATTTGACGGAAATTAATTCATCATTAAGAACTAAAACTTCACACTTAAGAATCTATTCACTTTTACTTGACAATCATAGTTTTCTTTATATATTTTTCATCTTATTAGCTTGTTTGTTAATTAGTTTAATCTAGTTTTGCAATATAATTAGTTTAAAAACCAAAACCGAAAAAAATATTTGATATTCGAGCATCAAACAAAATACTTACATGTATTTCAATTCATCTCTCGTCGTGGATATGACACTCGGAGGATAGATTACTACTTTTCCTAAAGTAATTTTCTTATCTAACGGGAAATACTATATATATTATTACGACACGCGTTTATACGATATCAAAAATGACGCCGCTGCCGGGGAGAGTTGTACGATTTTTACGTTGTGTTTCGAGTTAGTGCCTTGAAGATCTTTTCTCTTTTGAAAGTTTATTTTTGTACTTATATAAAAATAAAAATATAAAGAAAAAATAAAAAAAATAAATTCAAAAATATTTTTATTTCCATTTTATTTTCTTTTATATAAATTTTTTTTAAAAAAAATACCAAAAAATATTTTATTTTATTTTCTTTATAAAAATCCAAAAATATTTTCATTTCTATTTTATTTTCTTTTATAGATATTTAAAAAAATCAAAAAAAATTCTATATTTTCATTTCTATTTTATTTTCTTTTATAAATATATATATAAAAAATATATCAAAAAAATATTTCTTTCTTATATTATATTATTTTAAAAAAAATACCAAAAATAATTTTCTTTTATTTTCTTTATAAAAATTTAATAAATAAATTAAAAATATATATATAATAATAATAAAAAAAATCTTCTTTATTCTCTCGAGCGTTTAATTATTTTCTCTTTCTCTTCTCTTATTGTTTAATTCTTATCTCTTTCTTCTCTTATTGTTTAATTCTTCACGGTGTTCTTTTATTTCTCTCATTTCTATGATCCTCAGACCATGGAGGATTTTTATCGATCGTCACTCATCGGTAGAGGAGGTTCGATTGCTCTGACAACCGTTTCGGGAACCGATTTTGTATTAAAAAATCATATGGTTCGGTTGCTTCGACAGAATTGTCAATTCCATGGATTTCGAGATGAAGATGAAAACGAGCACTTAAACAAGTACTTATCTATCACTCAAGTCATGAAGCAAAATGGAGTGTCTCAAGACAGCATCAGTCTGAATCTTTTCCCATTCTCTTTAACCCACGAAGCTGAATGTTGGTTTTATCATCTTAAAACTTATTCTATTCACACTTGGGAAGAGATGATCCTCAAGTTTCTTTTAAAATACTACCTACATTCTAGAGCGTTGCAGCTTAGGAAAGGCATTCTGAATTTTCAGCAATTGCTCATGGAGTCAGTATTTGAAGCTTAGGAAAGATTCAAATCATGTTTACGAAAATGTCCTGATCATTGAATTTCGCTTATTGATCAAATGTTTACATTTTATCATGGAATCATGATTATTGATCAAGACAAAATCATGGTGGCTGCTGGCGGTAATATCATGCGGAAGACTCCTCAAGAGGCATATGATTTGATTGAGAATATGACACAACATCATTTTCAGTGGGACGCCGAAGTGTATTATGACACTACCACTAGTGTGAGTGCTCATCATTCTGAGACTACTTCTGTGTTCGGTGCACAAATTGAGGTCCTTGGAAAGCAAACTGCATACACTATTCAAAGTGTTCAACATCAACCAAGACCAGGTCATCCTAACACCGTTTACTATTCAAACGACTCTGATGAGAGTGGTGAGGATGAACCTTCTGTAGTGTTAAATATTCAGAAACCAATTCATTCTTTGAGTGGCAATCCCACTCCCTCTTCTGATTCTGTGGTCGAGTCTATCTTCCCACTTCTTACTCCCTTCGGGGATAGTGACTCTCTCTTAGAGGAGACCGACACCCTTCTTTCTCATATTGATGATTCTTTTCCTGAATATGAAACATTTTGCTTTAATATTGAAGAAAAAAGTAGTGGCAGTACCACTACTCATTCTGATTATTCTCTTCCGGATTATGAAGCTTTCTATTTTGATGACAATCATATTGAAGAGAAGAGTAGTGGCAGTACCACTTCTCATTCTGGTCTTTCTCTTCCTGAATATGATTCGTTTATCTTTGATCTTTCGATTGATCCGTTTCCTCCTGCAGATAGGAGTGTTTCTCATTATGAGGAGTTCGCCGATGAACTCACTCACATCATATCTCCATCGAAGTATGATCGTTTTTACTTTGATCTTGAGATCGTTCTAGGAGAGTTTACTAGTGTTGTGGAGAAAAATATACATTTGATTTATCATCGACTAAGGATTCTACAAGTATTGAGCTTAATGATTTTCCTCTTCTCTTATTCGATTGTGACTCCTCTCTTTCTAAGGAATTTTCTAAGATTGACCTTCTAGTCTTATTTCCCTCAGGAAATGAAGACATCATTTTTAATCCCTGAATAATCATTAAAGGAATCCAATTCCAGAGTTTTCAAATTTCATTAAAAAAATTTCCTACTATCTCATTCAAGAGTTATCCTCTTTTCTTGACTGATTCCCCTGAGATTGATACTTTGACTTCATTTCCTTCCGGAAATGAGGACAAAGTTTTCAATCCCGGGATACTCACTTCAAAAGGATTTCACTCTCGATATTCTCTGAGATTATCTCATCGGGATTCTGAAGCTTTCAAAATTAACAAAAAATTTAAAAGCCCGATGGAGATTTTCCCATTCTTCTTCCTCTACTATGGAGGGGACGTCTCTTCTCTAGATGTCCCGTATCTCCATTTCTATCCCCCATGAACAAATTAATTCGGGGGAGAGTCAAGCTAGCGACTCGTTAATAAACAAGCGCTTCGTGGGTGGCAACCCATGCTTATCCTAGTAGTAATAATATTATATTAGTTTAGTAATAATAATAAATGAGTGTGTGATTTTATAGCCCAAGTGTGGGGGCGTGCTTCTTTCTTTGGTTTGTGGTTTTGTTTTTGCAGGATTCCTTAAGATCATGAAGACCCGTGCTTGTTTTCAATCCTCCAATCATCCGGTCTTCAATCTTCTGCTTATTTTGGAATCCTCAATCCTGATCATATATATATATATATATATATTGTTTCCCTTTTCACACTTAATTTTTTTTGCATTTGCCTTTTTCGTTCGTAAGTGTGGGGGTAAAACCCGATACTTGTAAACATTGAGGCCAATGTTCTATTCTAAGTGTGGGGGGGATTTTTGCCAAAATATGATCTTACCTGTGCTTATATGTGTTCCCACGCAACCCCGTTTTGACCAAAATTTTAAATTTTTTATAGTTTTATTATGATATTTATAAATATATATAAGGAAAAAAATGATGAAAATATAAAAATATATAAATAAGTAGGCCCGTAAAATTAGGTAGCTTTTGACTTGACCGAGTTTTAAACTCTAGCTTTCCCCTTAGCTTTCGAGACTCAGCGTTTGCTTAACTTTAAAATTTTGCAAAGAAACAAAAAATGATAGAGTTGAATATAAGTTAGATGCTAAGCGTGGAGTAGTTGAATCTCTTTAGAGCTCATAGAGGTTAATTGTGGCTTTTTGCTCCCACCAGCATAATAAACGTTATATAATTGTTAAATAAATAAAGTTGCTTTGATTTTTGCGATTCTTAGTTTAGATCACTTCATAGAGATTTCTTCTGGTGAAAGTAAGATACACATCGAGGTTTTGTCAGTGTTGTGGGGAAATAGACTCCTGGACTATGGTCGGCTCGCATACCGATGTGACAATTGTTAAAAGACCACAGGACTTGAAATTTGGCTATAATAATTATTATGTAATAAACCGAAGCCGAAATAAGATCACTACCTTTTGCCAGCTCACAACCGATGTGGTAGTCGTTTAAAGGGTGAAGGTAATAATAATAATAATAATAATAATAACTATGGGCTGATAAAAGTTTACTTCCTCTTGCCGGCTCACAACCGATGTGACAATCTTCTAAATAAGGCACATAGTAATAATAATCCGAGACTGATAAAAGTTTGCTGCATCTTGCCGGCTCACAACCGATGTTGCAGCCTTCTAAAAGGTCAAGGAATTCACCGAGGTCGAAATAAGACTACTGGCTCTTGTCGGTTAGGACGCCCGATGTGTGAGTTGTTTAAAGGACCGATGTTTAATAATGTTGCAATAATATTAATAATAAAGCCAAATTTCGACTCCGGGGTTATCTAAATAAAGCCTCCGTCGCTGGACTCGTAGTTGAGTTGTTTCGGATGAAATAAAAAGGATAACCCCTAAATCATGCGAAATTAGAACCTTAATGTGG
>BQNB010001501.1:86648-138627 GCA_026074375.1 Tanacetum coccineum
CCTAGTGATACGATGCACAACCCTCCCTAGCTACTCAAGATCCCTTAAAGGATTCTTGTTTCATTTCTCACAGAGATCAATACAATTCTATCGTCTCTCTTACTTCGAGTTAGACGATATTGAAAAGGTGGCAGTCCACTCTAGCCTCCGACCACTAAAAACCAAAAATGCACTATTGAGTCTAGAGCCTTGAGATCATCTAAAAGTCTCGTTAGGACACTTATCCATATTGTGCTTGTTTCTCACACACTGTGACAACAAGTAAAGATTTTAATGTCCTAACGAGATTTATGGATGATCTCATGGCTCTAGACTCAATAATGCATTTTTGGTTTTTGGTAGTCGGAGGCTGGAGCAGACTGCCACCTTTTCAATATCATCTAACTCGGAGTGAGAGAGACGATAGAGATGTATTGATCTCCGTGAGAAGTGAAACAAGAATCCTTTGAGGGATCTTGAGTGGCTAGGGAGGGTTGTGCAGCGTATCACTGGGTCCATGATACTCGTCGTCAATGTCAGCAATCAACCATGTGATTCTGACAACATATGTAGTGACCCGGTTTCTGCCTAATGTTTAAGGAGGGCTGCTTTCTTTTCACCCTTTATCTTAACATTTCTTTTTCATTCTTCAACCCCTTCAGTGCTTACCAAGACTTCATTACTAGTACCTTGTTGGGTTTATTCCAGTACTAACTCCATCTCAATTGGCACTCTTCCCATATTCTCACATTACTCCTTTTGAAATCATACCTAATGACTTCTACACTAACTAGTGATTGTCCCTGGGTAGATCCCTTCGGCTTTGGCGGGATCATGGGAACATGTACCTAACGATACCATCCTTATAACTCCGATAAAGTAAACACAGGGTCGGTCTTTTGGTACTGTTCTCTTTGCCATAAAACCATTTGAAAATCAATCAAGGTACGGGCGATGTAAACATCAAAGCATTAGTACCTCGATTATTTTGATTCATGAAACTGCTCCCCCTCAACATATGCTTCGATATTCAAAATTGTTTGGCACATGGAGGAGGAGTACCTGCTTGAGTCTTAATAGATCACATGTTAGATATGAGTAAAAGACTCGGTCACCCCGTATATTTATTGTTTATAATAGTTCGTAGTGTTAGGATTTATGTGTTAGTAAGTTAGTACCGACAGTACAAATAGTTAGTACTTTTAGTAATAGTTAGTACCGACAGTACAAAATTGTAATAACTGATCAGAATTAGTTAGTACCGTAGTTTACTAAATGATGTTAGTAACCGTGTTATGAGATAATGAATGAGATATTCTAGGAAAAGAGAGATGTGATATTGTTAGCGATTTGTAAGCTTGTGAGAGTTTATCCTTAGTCTATAAAAGGATATCTCTAAGCATAGTTAGACATATGTTCTCAAGATATCTCATAGCAATATTATATCTCAAATAGTTAGTAAACTAAAATTGGTTCAAAAGCAGATTAATAGAAGTTATTATTAGTTTTCACATTGTTTTTCTTAGTACTTGTGTTGAGATTCCGCATCAACATATAGTATTCATAATCAGTGTTTCTATTTATGCAATGTATTTAATATATAGTTTGACTCTCATTCTTTATCAGGCTGTAAAGATCTATCGTTGAGGACTCACAAGTGATATCAGCCGGTGAGAAACTCAGAATAAGAAAAAACCAAACAAACAAACTCTCCATATTCCTAAACTAACAATGATGCCATCAACATCACAAGAAGAAATTCCACCACCACACCACCATCCACGCAATCAGAGTCACAAACCTATTAAAAGCTTCGTACCAACCCAAGCAAACGTCCCACATACAGTTTCAAGAACCCATCAAGCAGCCTATTCTCAAAAAGGGGGGAATAGAGATTTGGGCTAAGAAGATGGAGCAACTATTTGGCCCATACAGATTATCAATTTGGGTGAGTTTATACAAAATGGGAATGGTCCCTGTTTCAATCACTACAAACAATCAGTACAAATTAAGGTTTTGCCTCTTAGAATCTGCAGACGAGTTGTACCAGAGAAAGAGAGAGAAAAGCAAGACCACCTGCTTATTTAAGGCCCTACCTGAAGAACATCTGCTAAGTCCCATAAGAAGACAAATGCCAAAGAAATGTGGGATGCCATCAAATTCAGAGATTTGGTGGAAAATGACAAATCCAAGAAATTGCAAAAGTATTAACTTGAAGCAACAATTTGAAGGATTCTCTTATCCCAACCCAGAATGGACTTCACAAAGGTTATACAGTGTTCCAAAGTCTTCTAATCATCTAGAGATTCATGAGCAAGGTTGTATCTACTGAGGATGCTAATCCAAAAATTCCTAAGATCTCTACTTCTTTCCGGTCCAAAGATCTTCCCTAATAATGAACCCAAACTAGGGAGGACACTCTAAGTTTTGAATGATTTGACAATAATTTAAGAGTCTTTGAAGTGATATAAAAAGGCTCTACGCATCAGTCATCCTCAAGGCCCACAAAATTAGGCTTTTGTCTCCGAGAACACAAACATTACAATGAAGGTTATGTACCTGCTTATTGTGTTCCCAATCTTTCTGGTCAAAACACTAAGTAAAACAAACTTCTTCAGTACTCACTTCTTAGCTAATCAATCTAAGCTGCCCTCAACAGGATCATGAGTGACATGAACAGAATAGATGAATATGACCTTAAGAAATTGACTTTAAGTGGCAATGCCATGATCTCAATGATAATGAAAAAGTTATTACAAGAAGACTATAAAACTCAATTTGTGTCTCTAAATAGCGTTAGGCTTTGATAAGAACCAAAGTGAATGCTACAATTGCCAATCATAAACAGGTCACTTTGCTAGAGAGTGTAGATTCAAAGGAACTCACGACAACAGGAGATGATGCATGAGGAATTCTGGAAACAAGATGGGAAGCATAACAGGACAAAAGAGGATTCTAAGGCTTGGTGCGACAGATGATGGAGAAGGTGGTGGAATTGGATAACTCATTCAAAGATGAAGATTATCTTTGATGGCTTGCAATAGCTCAGACTCGACATAGAGTGTATTTCTGTTCTACCTCAGTGTAGAGAGTCTTATGCTATCTTAAAAAACTGTATGATGCGCATAGATAGACACTTAATGATGCAACATAGAAATAAAAGCATATTCTCAAGGTCTAAAGAAATTAAGCACGGTTAGTGTGCTCATACACAAGGACATACTGTGTTATGAAACAAAAATTAAAGTTTAAGAAAATAGATTTAGATGGATAAAACAGATGTTCTCAACATACCATAAGAAATTATGTGCAGAAGCTCAAAAGGAAAAAGAAGATTTAAAGGCTAAAGAAGAAAAATGGCGAAAAATTCTTCAGAATCTTAGTAAACTGCTAAATACCCAAATGATTGCTAATGAGATAGTTTGGGCCTTGGGTATGGGGATCACAGATATGATGTTATTTTGAGTATGAAAATGAAGTTTTGCAAAGTGTTTTTTTATGAAAAAAGACATTGATTTAGAAAACCAACCTTTTGAATTATAGTTTGGCAATGAAGGCCATGTAGCGTGTACCCCCCACCCATGACAGGGAATTATATGCCATCTGGACCTAACATTGAAATAGATTACTCACAGTTTACATATGGTCCAAAATAGACTCAACCTAGTGAATCTGAATCCCAATCAAGTGAATGTGATAACTGTGAATCTAACATTAGTAACAAAACCCTCTGAATAGTGCCTGAACATTGTCATTGATCTAAATGTAGATAGTCAACCTACGGTCTGGTCTGAAGCACATATCATTGAGGAGTATCAATCAGATAGTGATGATGAGTGTGTGTCTATACCAACAAAACAACAAGAAACACCTAGTTTTGCTAACCAGCAAGTAAAATCTCCTAGGGAAAATGCTAAAAGTCAAAACACACATAGTCAAAAACCTAAAGGTTGTATAAGAAGAGATTTGAGGTATGGTTTTTAGCTGAAAGAAGCATGTTTTGTATGTGGTAGTCTTAATCATTTTAATAAAGATTTTTAATTCCATGAGAAGATGAGGCAAAAAAGCTGAGTTTAAACAATGATGGAATAATTGCAAATAGTGAATAATACAAAAACAAATTTGTTCCCTCAGCAGTACTAACTAGAACTTACGGTATAAATTCCATTAGTACTGCTAAGCTAGCATTACTACAAAATTTAGTACTGCTAGCAAAGCTATAACAGACAACAAGTACTAACCTATGCTGCCGATTAAATTAATACTGTTTAAGTCAATTGTGAATAGATAAAGACCTAGAAATTTTTTCACAAAACTCATTCACCAACAAAGCCTTAAGAAAAGACAACAGACTTTATGACCAATTTTTTTCAAATCAAAAGTTTAATACTAGTCAAAGGATAAATGCAATAAACTGTTGGGGAAAAAGGAAACTTTGTAGTAAAAAAGCCTCAGCGCGGGTTGTCTTTTGAGACCACAAAGATGACCAATGTGATCAAATATAATAGTGGATCCAGTATTGGTAAATTTGTCAACATTCAAAGAATCCACTAGGCAGACTCAAGCCCAAACATCTTGGGTCGCCAAAGAGAACTAAACACTTTCTTTTAATGTGCAATGATTATCCACATAGAGTTCTAAAGAATAAAGGAATTGTTTGATAATGGATGTTCCAGCACATGAACATGAAACAGGCCTACCGTTGATGAAATTTCAAGACTTAATGGTGTCCCAGTTGCTTTGGAGGTATATAGGTATAATACCTGTAAAGTAAAAATAAAAACATGGCAAGTTAGATTTTGAGGATGTGTGCTTTGTGAATAGAACTTCAGCATTTCATCTCTTTTTGTGTCACAAATATTGACAAAAGAACAAGGTTGTTTACAGACTCTGAAAAGTCTGTTTTTTCTTCCTGAAATTAAGTTACCTGATGAAAATCAAGTACTACTTAAAATCCCTAGACAAACAACATGAACATTTCAATTTAGAAACATTGTTCCTACAGGAGGATTGGCTTGTTTAATTGCAAAGGCCACAACTGATGAATCTTATAAATGGCATAGGAGGCTGGGTCATGTAAATTTCAAAAATCTTAACAAACTAGTAAAGGGAAACCTTGTAAGAGGTTTACCTTTAAAGATTTTTCAAAATGACCACACTTGTGTTGCTTGTCATAAAAAAAAAACAAAAAAAGGAAAGCAACACAAGGCCTCTTGTAAGGCCAAAGCAGTAAGCTCTATTAGCCAAACCCTACAACTTCTTCATATGGATTTGTTTGGAACCTACACTAATAAGGAGCTTGAAACATAAAGACTTATTGGCCTTGTAATCCCTGATATTATAGCAGGTTTATTGGGTATTTTCTTAAGAAACTAAGGAAGAAACTAGTGCAGATCCTATGACTTTAAAAGACATATAGTAAAACCAATTAAATAAAAAGGTTAAGACATTAGAAGTGATAAGGTACAGAATATAATAACAATGAGTTATTGAATTTTTTGGTATAAAAAGGGATCAAGAGGGAATATAGTAATGCCAAAACTCCACAACCAAAATAGTTGCATGGAGATCAAAGACACATGACCAATTAATGATGCTGCAATGTACCATGCTTACAATTCAATTTTACCTAACACAATATTGGCTGAAGCAGTTAGTACTTTAGCTTGTTATGTTTCTAAATAGGTATTATTGGACCAAGCCTCATAATAAGAGCACCTTATGAACATTTTAACTGGTTAAGATTTCAATTATAAGTTATATAAGACCTTTTGGTGTCATGACCATCTTAAATACCATTGACCACACCTTGTGCACGTTTTGCTGGAAAATCAGATGAAGGGTTTTTTAGTTGGGTTATTCTCTACAAAGCAAGCTTTTATGGTAACAATTTAGAAACCACAAGAGTTGTATCAATTTAACATATTCTAATGAATTAACATCCTGTTAGTACATAGATTCAAGCTAACCTACATGCAGGTCAAGCAAGAAGCTAACCAAAATGCAGGTACATAAGAGATTATTGATGTGGGGTGATTCTGACAAAGAAGATTGACTCTGCTACAAGCCTGTTATGTACTGCGCAATATGACCTTCTTTATTCTTCAACAAACACTCCACCAGCAGTAACAAACAATGATAAGAGAGCAAGTAAAAGAAGGAAGAACAAGTCTTTATGGATGACATGAAAGACTTAAGAAACCAAGAAAAGGAAGCTTATGAGGAAGCAGAAGCTCTCATGAAGAAGATTATGAGACCGTTGAGTTATTGGATTTTATATAGGCTAAGTATTTGCGAATCTCTTTATTAGATATTTTAAATTGCAAAGAATAAGAGATGATAGTGTTGTTTACGAATTAGGATGCTAAACAAGGTTTAATTGGAAAACTTAAAGGCTTATAAGAATAACTTGTGGTTTTTCTTCCCCGAAGTTCTTAAAATGATTAATTATACGTGTTCTCTTTATTTTTTACAAATTAGAGTTTTGCTCTTAAAAGTCTAATCAACATATTGAGAGAAAAAACTTTATCAATGATGAAGTCAACATCATTTGTAAATAAGAACTTTAGTTCAAGTTTATACTCGGTTTTCTAAAATGAAATGTTTCTATTTGCAAAAATAATATGTTGAATTAATATAAAAAATATATATATAAAAAAAAGGAAAAAATATAGTTGGTGAATAAAAGGATGCAAGTTATACATCCTTAGTGTTAATAATAATATACAAACTCCATCGCAATAAAGTACATGGGCATTTGTCAGTTCGCTCCCGATGTGACATCGAAAGAAAGGATGGAGGATGTATATTTAGGGTTGGTATCATAATAAGTACACGAGCTCTTATCGGAGGCGTGGCCGATGTGTCGTCGAAAGAAAAGTGATACCGATTCCTAGCCTAATAATGTAAATACTAATAATAATGTTGCATGTTAGAAAATAAATAGTAAAAATTTTCTTTTCTAAAACCAATGTATTCTTTTGAACCAACGTTTGCAAAAACCTCCTTAGCTAAGACATCATTGGTTTACTTGCCCCATTAATGACTTTCTTCTCTAGCATCCCACCGTCATCGGGTAAGTGCTAAGACTTTTGACACCCCATCAGGAGAATAATAATCGAGACGCATGAACTTCTGATGAAAATACGTTATATAAAATCAATAAAATTGAAAAAGGATTTAGAAAACAATACCTTAACTCTTGAAAATCAAAACCTTAAAATTTTTTGGGGTTTTCTTCTTGGTTTTGAGGGTTCGACCGATTGGGATTTTTAGAGGAGAGAAAAAGTGATTTTTGATTTAGTTATGATTTGTATTTATAGTGTTAAAAGATAATTACCAAATACAAATTGTAATCTAACTAGGAAATCTTTTCCATTTTCTTTTCTTTTAGTAAAATTTGTTTTTTATTATTATATATATAAAAAAATTATTTATTATTATTTACAACTTTAATACCTGTATTTTTGATTCTAGGTTAAAACCATTACTAATTTCACTAAACCTTGAACTTTCTAACTAGATTTCTAATAAACCTTCATTTCCAATTGTTTCTAAAAATAGAAAGTACTCTAAAATCACTAAAATACTAACACAATATATATAATATGTATTATATATATAGTACGTACATAGAAAATTACGTACACGATATTTAAAACTACGCAAAGCTTCCAAATGATCTCATTTCCGTTCAGTCTCATTTTAACTAGTACCATGATTCATCAATCATCTACTTCAATCTCATACAAATATCTCTAACAAAACACATCAAACACATAAAGAACACACACATAAATGCCTCAAATAAATTCTAAACAAACTGACCAACCGGCTCAAACCACAGTTGTCACAACCAAAAACCCAAAAATCCCATAATCTGTAATTTAATGAGGAATATATTTCCAATATTGATAATTGTTAAATTTATATATAACTTGTGTTTGAAAATGAAAAAAGCAAAAAATATTTTCTTATTAGCTTATTTGGTTTATTGTCTACATAATTGCTTATGTTCCTTATTTGTTAAATGCCTCTTTGAGAGATTCATGATATCTAGATTAAGTCTTATTGATAAAACTGTGCAAATAAAAAATTCAACAAAAATCAAAAATAAGATTTCCAGAAGTGCGCCCCACTCGTACCAAAGTGCGCCGGTGTTTCTGGAAAATAAAGAAGGATTACTGGTATTTTGCAAAGGGATTATTTGAAATGAAGATTGCTATGTGCTTATTAATATTATGTAAGTATAGGAACTTGCTTATTTATGCTCTAACTAACCCACTAATGTTTATTTTGATATTCTATTGTTTTAAAAATAATATGGACTCGAGTATGGGAAAGATGTGCCTAGGAAAGGACGTAACTGAAATCTCTAGTG
The DNA here is from genome assembly GCA_026074375.1 of Tanacetum coccineum. Taxonomy (NCBI): domain Eukaryota; kingdom Viridiplantae; phylum Streptophyta; class Magnoliopsida; order Asterales; family Asteraceae; genus Tanacetum; species Tanacetum coccineum. Next base: position 95,008 of record BQNB010001501.1, read on the forward strand.
ACCAAAATGAAGGGTTAGGAGATTGTGATTCACCTGAATATAAATATACAGTAGGAAGTAGAGGAAAGAAAGCACTTGAAGCTTTGGTCTTTCACAAAATGGACACTGAAGGGGATAGTGATCGGTATATTGCACAATGTTTTGTGAATGGTCTATAGGTATCAGATGGAGAGATCAATTTGGAAAAAAATGATAACTTAATCTTAAACGACTACACAGTCAAACTTTGTCTTGAGTATGAAGTTAGGAAGGGAAATAAGTTGGTTAAAAAGGAATTGATGGTGTTACTACATGGGGAAATTTACTTTGTTTAATTCATCATAAATCCTGAAGAGGACGAATTTGAACCAGGATTAATTTTAGGAAGATCATTCTTATGTTCTGCCAATGCAATCGTGAACTTCGGAGAAGGTACTATTACAATACAACCTGACTTTGACCCTTTTCTTGTAAGCAGTGATGAAGAAGGGAACCCAAATCTTAATAACTTAGAAACGTTGCTTGACTTTGACTTTGATGAGGAACCACAGACAGAAAGCGATCTCCCACCACTGGTATGCAAAATAGGCAAGGGAAGTAGGAACAAAAAGAAAGTAATGGAAAACATCATGTACTTTAATAATGGTGTTGGACCATCTTCATCCGTTGGAACACCCTTAACCCAAGAGGAAGCTGAAAAGAGGGCACTTGCCTACAATATCAGTATGAGGTATGAAATTCTAGAAGAGGTGAGGCCGGTAATAGAAACATTGGCCTATAATGATAAATACAGAAAGTTATTGGATGAAATCTGGGCTGACAAAGTCAGATTAGATGGAAAAATTAAGCCAGAAGAAGAAAGAGTGATGGCAAAAGTGAAAGGGCAAATGCTTAAGGAAAAGAAAGATCCAGGGGAATTCATATTTCCAATTAGGCCAGAGGGCCTAATCAATGAAAACGCTCTCGCTGATACAGGATCTGCCACTAACACCATGCCATACAGAATCTATGAAGAGCTGGGTAGAGATGATATAATGAAGGAAGACAGGAACATAAAAATGATTAACTATACAGAAGCTGAAGTAACTGGTCAGTTGGTAAATGTACTATGTCAAGTTGGATTCACCACTTTATCTGCAAAGTTCTTGATTTTGGAAATACATGTAGACCGGGACGCACCTATTATGGTAGGTCATGGATTCCTTTATACAATTGGAGGCAACATTGACATTCCAAATAGGATATTTACTACTTTTTGATGGACTCACTCGTCAAACCTTTCGAGCAGCTAAATCAGAATTGCTAAGAGGGACTCAGATGATGAAGAGGACTATGTGATTAAAAGGAATGATATGTGAACACCAATTCACAACTCCAGAACAATCGGATACCAAAACAGTACCAACCCTGCTAAAAACATGACCTTGTGAATTCTTGAATCAGTAATAAACCCATTTAGAAAAATCAGCGTGTGGAAAAAGGCTATAAGTTTCCTAGGATCACTCCCTGCTAAACTGAGAGATATTGAATGGAAGCCCGATTACAAATTATGCTACTCTAATCCTGAGTTAGCAACCGAGCAGTGGAAAACTCAGATTCGTTTGACCGACCCCTATAGAAATATCTACATGCAAGCTTTTGTGACAAAACCCATGAAGAGGAAATTATCTAAATATCATAAATTGAGTGACATAATGTCACCAAACTGGTTCGTCGAGTAAACTTTGGAAGCAGACAGGAGGCGATAGAGAGGATGGATTACAGACAGGCTTATCACTGGGATAGGTACCAGGGCGTCTTTGAGCACATGGCAGGCGTTTCTAATGTTTTTTGTTACAGGGTGATTAAAGCTCAACTGGTTAGCTCAGCCCAGTTACGACAGTACTACCAGCAGTACTATCCGCAGCAGCCACCACAGCAGCAACATAATGATGAGGATAACGAGTAGTTGGATATGTGATTATGTGTGTTTGGACACATGTGTTTCAAAAACAATATTATTATTATTAGTATTATGTGTAAATGACTCTGTTGACATTAAAAACAATATTTTAAAACTTATTAATTAATTAGAATAATTATTATCATACATATGTTTTGGAGTATGTAAAATTAAAAAAGGTGAAAGGGGCTGAAAAAGATGAATGCAAGCAAGAGCTTTAGAGGATACGCAATACCAAAAAGTATATTTCACTTTCCCTATTTATCTTTTCTTTATAATCTTTCGCATTAGGGACAATGCTCATATTAAGTATGGGGGAGATAACCTAGAAAAGTGAAAACATTCAAAACATTCATAATAAATTTAAATTTTTTATCATAAGCAATCTGACTCGAGATAGATAACGTTACTAGCATATTATGCCACCAATTAAAAGTAAGGTTCGCCCTTAGACTTTAAGATTTCGGGTATCCATCTTTGATACCCAAGATAATTGATGCCTTTAGCCTGTTCGAGTTAGGGTTTGATTGCAGTCATATATGTCTATTCCGTCATTACGGATGTGTATGTATGGTCTTTGTCGCTTTTTCTGGAATAATGGTATCAGTTGAAAATTATGAATGTGCCGGTGATTTGTAAATTCTAGAACTTGTGCTTGAAATCTTTTCGAGACCGCAGTAAGATCACGCTTGCGTGATATAAACATTTTTCTGATTAAGAGGTATTATTAAAATGGAAAATATAAATGAATTACTTTGTTGAAAAAAACTTTTTAATTAAATCATATGAAAATTTATCCGTTTGAAGTGTTGCGCGGAACTGCAAGTGTTCTTATCATAAGTATGGGGGGAAGCAAGTTCCCCCAAGAATATCAAAAAAAAAGTCTGAATATCTGAGTATCACCTAAACAAAGAAGTTCGATGGAACAACGGATAAGATGGATTTTTATTTAATTATAAACTTTTTTTTAAAACAAACTCGAAACTTACTAGTATGTAACCTCTTTCAAAGATAATGTTCGGTGCTTACGCCATGTCGGTGGAGTTTAGTTTCTAGTACAAGCTTATGGTAATTTGTACATTTCATGACTGTGCGTTTGAGTGACTCCCGTTTATTACCCTTATCACTAAATTGAGCGTGAGTGAAAAATAAAACTTATCTGAAATTTCGTGAGTTGCTTTGTCGCGTTATCTGTCGCCTTTGATAACGCTCTAAATATACATAAAATATCCCTTAGAAATGCGAGAAATATATGTACTAACGCAATAAATATTGCAAGAATTGGTCGTTTGTTATTTAAATATTGTTTCAGGACCAAATATGGAAGGAAGGACTTAATGTGCAAGAAAATTGATTATTTACCACTAACATTCGTCAAAAGAAGGATCTAGAAAGGGACTATTGAAGTAAGAGGCACAAGTGCGCCGATTTTATTACCAAGTGCGGCGCACTTGTCAGCGTTTTTAATGCAAGTCATTTATTAGGAATGTGTGGCATACTTTTATCCAAGTGCGGCACAGTTTCTGTGTCAATTACTAAAATGTCGGCAATGATGCAAATCTTGAATTGCCCAATCCTCACTATAAATAGAAGCACTACTTTAGGGGAAAAGAATCACTCAACAATAACAACAATCAGTTCATAATACATTCTCCAAGAGTTGGAGTAAGTTCTTGAGAAGATTTGAAGGGTAAAACCTTCATCTTCATCTTTTTCCGGGAAAAAGTGCAAATAAAGTTTCTTAATCCAGAAGTTGGAAGTGCTAGTTATCTGTTGTGTCTCTGTTCTTAGAAGGAATTGTTAGATTGGAACTTTTGCTCTTGAAATTTGGTAAAGAAACATGTTTCTATCCTTTTATGATATGAATTTTGGATTTATCCTACTTGTTAAATGTGTTGCTATTATGATTATTGAGTAGTTTAAACATGTTTGGTTAGGGGTTATATCGATATAATAGATCAAACTTGATTCTTTTGAACTTTTGATATGAATACTATAAACTTGATGTTTTTGGGCTTAGACTCTTTAACTTTTGTTTGATTACCATTCATTCCAGATATAGGTCAAAAGACTCTGGTTAAGTGGTTGATTTCCAAGTTATTTGTCTATGACAACTAGACCTTAGCCTTGTGAAGATTGGCTAAGTAAAAGAAAATTAACCTAACTACAAAAGGGTTTAACGCTAAACCTCATGTCTAACGAACTTGGTTTAGCAAGCTTATATTACTCATCATCAAACACGGATCACACTTAAAGCATTTTCATGATTAAAGATAAAGGCTGAAAGGGTTTTTAATTATGAACAATAGACGATCTTTTTAAGCAACTAATCATTCTTAAATCGGTTATAATTATATCCATGAATCATTCATCTACTCAAGTTTATCTAGTATATTTCTTATTCCTTAACCAAAATGTCATTTTAATTGAATTAGTCCATTATCTTTAGACCCGTGACAATCTATAAGATAATCCTTTTTGTGAGTCCTAATGAATAGATCTTCTTAGCTTGTTAAGGCTTAGTTAACTTGGATAAATCCAAACCAACTATATGAGAAACTATGACTATGAATACTACAAGTTATGCGGAATCTAACTTGCAATACTAAGAAGAAAAATGTATACTAAACTTTGAATATATATTGATTGCAAATATTCTGCCTAGGTTACAGAATAACTATGAAAACTTAATTTCTCTAACTAAGCCTTAGGGTTCCTTTTATACACTAAGGAAAACCCTAATGGGCTTACAAAACATGTTAAGTGATCATGCATATCTATTCCTAATATAACTCATGCATATCACTTAACCAGTACTAACTATATAGCTAACAGTACTAAATATATAACTAACAGTACTAACTTACACTAGCAGTACTAATAATGTACTGGCAGTACTAACTAACTAACTAACAGTACTAAGTGTAGAAGCTATGAATCCTAACAATCCTCCCCTAAACTTGATGTTTATCTTCTGAATCTTCAAGTTTCTTCTTTAAAGGTCTTCATCAGCATCAGGAGGATTCTTCCAAACACTCTTTTATTCTTCAAGCAAGGATTTTATGAACTTGATAAGTTCAAGTGCCATAGTGCTTTCTTCTTCAGCTTCTAATTGCAACCTCAACATATTCTTCAATATTTCCTTGGTCAAAGGGTACTTCTTTTCCACTAACATATTTATCTCCATAGGTGTACCCCACATAAACAAAGTGTGAACTCTACAGTTTTCATGCAACTTCTATTTCATCAACTTCCAATCCTGTTGATTCATCCATAGTTCATTGCTTTCATCTGGATCAAATATCATCTTCAGATCTCCCCAGAGTAACAAATTAAGTCTATTAGATATTAGAAAAAGACTCGGTCACCCTGTGTATTTTACTATTTATTATAGTTTGTAGTTTTATAGTTAATCGTATAATTTTCGGTTTTGTACCGGGTACCAATACCCAGTATTTGTAACTATATATACCTCTTCCAACTTTGGAAGAGGTAGCTAGTCATTTATTCCTTTTCCATTTTGCACACATGTTTTTCTCTCTAGAAAATATCTCTCTATGTGTTTCTCTCTCTAGAAACTAGCCAAATCCAAGAATCATCACCAGGGTTGTGAAAGTCGATATCATACAATTGGTATCAGAGCTATGTGGTGATTTTGTAAGCTTGTGTGCATTCTGATCTTGATTAGATCATGTTCTTTAGTTACTTTTTGGGTTTTTGGTTCGAAAATCAAAACTCAGATTTTAGTGCTTAGATGTGTTTATTGTTATGTTTTTAAGAAAGATCTAGGCATAAGGTAACTAGTTGTGCAAGAAAAATCAAGGTTCAACGTCAAAAAGGGTGTGTTTTTAGTGATTTTGTTGGAAAAATACGTGTTTTGCTCGAAGCTAATTTTTGTTTGAAGGAAGCAGAATATGCAGGTTTGAAGGAAGCGGAATATGTAAGTTTGAATAAAGCGAAACATGCAGGTTTGAATCAAGCAAAATATGACAGGTTGATTCCTAGCGAAATATGTATTCAAGCGGAATATGACATTTTTCAAGCAAAATATGTAACTTTTTCTTCAAGCGAAATATGACAGATTTTCAAGCGAAATATGTTAGTTCTTAAACAAGCGAAATATGACAGGTTCTCCAAGCGAAATATGTTTGTTTTCATCAAGCGAAACATGTCATAATCCTTAAGCGAAATATGTTTATTTTTTCTAAGCGAAATATGTCACTAAAATCTTAATTTTTCTACGGTTTTCTTACTTTGTAAAATCCCGTGAAAGATTTATTTCTCGGTTTCAGTTAAGATTAGTAAAATCCCGTGGAATAATTACTTTAATCACATCTAAAACATATCTTTAACACAAGTCTCCTTTATCACTGATCGATCAAGACTGATATCATTTCACAACAAATTCAAGATGTCTAATATGTCGGAAGATATCCAGTATGCCGGTTCCGATACACGCCCACCAATGCTTGACAGAACAGACTTTGAATCTTGGCAACAACGCATTCGTCTGTATTGTCTGGGAAAAGATAATGGAGAGAACATTATGAAATCGATTACTGAAGGTCCATTTCAAATGGGAACGTTCATACAAACTCCTGCTGAAGAAACTGAGGGTGCACTTCAACTAGGTCCAGAACGTGCTAGAGTCTTTACAGACCTTTCTGCTGAAGAAAAGGAAAGGTATAAAGCTGACATTCGTGCTACGAATATCTTACTTCAAGGTATACCAAAAGACATCTACACACTCATCAACCACTATACTGACGCCAAAGACATTTGGGACAATGTGAAGATGATTCTGGAAGGTTCTGAGTTAACAAAGGATGACAGGGAATCACAATTATACGATGAATTTGAACGCTTCCGTCAAATCAAAGGAGAGACCATTCATGCTTACTATGTTAGGTTTTCGAAGCTCATTAACGACATGAGAAACATCAAGATGACCATGTCCAGAATGCAGCTTAACTCTAAATTTGTGAACAACATGTTATCTGAATGGAGCAGATTCATAACTGAAGTCAAACTCAACAGAGGTTTGAAATAGTCTCACTTTGATCAGTTGTATGCTTATTTGAAGCAACATAAGGTGCATGCCAATAAGAACAGAATAATGATGGAAAGGTTCATTCAACCAACTAATGATCCGTTGGCTCTAGTGTCTAATGCATCGATTCAGCAATATCCATGTAACACCCCCATTTTTACAGATAGCCGCGGAAGCTAATCTGGGGTATTACTTCAAGGTACAATAGTCATAATCATAGAAAATGAATCAAAAGAGTCGTTTTTTAAAATTAAGTTATCATGCATTATTTCATCAAAGTTTTTAGAAAAGAGAGGTGCCAACATCTAAAATACAACATTTAAATGATAACGGTTTTTCCATCTTCAAGTCCTCGCCACTCCGTGCCATTAGTTACCTGAGATAAAACATGCTAAAAAGTCAACACAAAGGTTGAGTGAAATCCATAGGTTTGAGTAATATAATTTGAATGCAAGTGCGATATTGGGTTACGTTGATTTACACCCATTATTGAAAAAAAAACATATTTATTATTGCCATTAGCTCATGAATCCGAAGCCTTAGGGTATGGTGATACGTTATAGCCCATGCGGGTACCTTTGCCAAAATACCCGCTTGATTTCTAATGATGTGCGATTGGTTACACGTAACTGGGTACACCAACGGGGATTCCAGCGCAAATAGATCTATTCATGTCATTCGCGCTTACTACGGAGAGTAATTAACGGTTCATGATTATGAGGACTTAAAGGCAAAGCAGTTACTTAGGCAATAGTAAATTGAAATAGCATACAAAAATAATTGCATTCATGTTTATAGCATGTATCCCCCTCGCGGGTTTATAAAACATTTGAAATATTGAAATGCGAGGCTATGAACTCACCTGAACAGTTATAGGGAAATTGATAGCAATGTATATGAAATGAATAGTAACGGCTTCGTCACGGGCAACCTGAGGTAATATATGTCAAGTCTTAGTTTGATTGAATATGTAAGATTTTACATCGATGTTGGTTTTGATATTAAAATTATCATAACACCGTTCGGGCCATCATAATTCAGAAGTCATTCAGTAAACGTTTGAGGAGCTAGGGCACTTTAAATCGTAAACCCAACAACTCAGTCAGAACATAATACCAAGATGAAACTCCTTAATATGAAGCTCCCTAGTATTGTGGTATGATATGAATCCGGGACATGATTTTTGAAAGCACATCGACGATGAATGATATACTAGTTATAACATAAGCAGTTTAAAGCATTTTATTCAATATCTGGAAATGTTAAGCACGTCAAGCGTTAATTAAAGTTATGTCTCGTAATGTTTTGAATATGTTTTTCTACTTTTTCAAAATGTTACATTTTAGACCCTTGAGTTTGAAAAGTAGCAGAATATACCCTTGGAGTTTGCACTTTTATGACTTTGGTACTTCAACTTTTAAAGATATACAAAGTAAACCTTGCACTTTGAAAAGTGATATAATAGACCCCTATAGTTATAACTTTGATAAAATGACATTTTTAGTCCTTTTAGTTATAAGTTTCCGAAAGTTACGATATATACCCCTTGCATGGATTATAATTACAAAACATGTCCAAATTGCCATGCAAGCTTATTTTAACATTTCAATAGACATTTATAAGTTATAATAAACTAAAATATGAAGATTTAACACAACGCAAGTTTAAATTAACGATTCGTTAAGCTAGAAAGCAAAACGGGTCATATTAGGGTTTCAAAACGAAAACGCGCGGGTTTTAAGATCAAATTCTTTCATGACTTATCAAAGTACTTATTTTAACATTATATAAGCTTATTAGGATAGATTATAACAATTGTTTACAAGTTTAGCTTATAGTTTAAGTAAAAACATGAAATTAGGGTTTCGGGTGTACGGTTTTGGATCAAAAAGGTATAACACATAGGTTTTTGAGTTCAAAGCTTTATATTATGATTTTAGCATGATCATATGAACATTATAAGGGTATGAATACAGAATATAAGCTTAGAGAACCTGGTCTTGAGCTTATAGCTTAGAAATGGGTCGGAATCGGGACTTTTAGCTTCGTACGCCTAGAATAACGACTCCCGGGCTTCGTTTCTTGGTTTCTTTTGATTCCTTTATGTACTTGAGCCTTATTAGGATCTCTTAGAATTCATATTGAGCAAAGGATTACTGCTATGATGGGTTATAGAGGAGGAAGTGGGGGATGAAGAAAAATGAAGTGTTTTGGTTCCTATTTATAGGCGAATTGAACTTGGAGGCCAAGGGAGGTTATGAAATCTAAAGAGGACATGTAGGAGGTCTAGAGGGTGATGAGGAGGGTCTAGTAGATCTGTTGTTTAAACTATAAATTATCTATGGTGAGGTGTTTACCTCTTTGCATGCCGTGGCTAAGAAATGGAAGAAACAAGAACCATGTGATGGATTTTTAAACTATAAATGAAGTAGATATTTAGGAGAGGTGCTTGTAAGCAGCTAGGGAGGTAAGGTGCTTGTCATTGAGGTGCTTGGTTGCAAGAAAAACCTTCAAAATGGGTCACTTTGCAAAAGTTTTTTATTTCAGGTACATTAGGGCTTAAGGGTTCGGGTTGAAGTTTTCTAGCTTGTCATTCATGTACATTTGATTAGGAATGATTGTTACTGATCCTAAGGGTATTTAGGATTCATAATCAAAATTTTTGAGAGTGTTTTAAGATAAGTGGGTTAGACAATGAGTAAACGGGCCAATGTTCAATTTATTTTTTGGTGCACAATTAGGGTTTTCTGGATTTGTTTCTTGTATAATTGATGTAGAATGATGAAATGATAATGCAATATGTTTGAGAAGGTTATAATTTATGTTATATCATATATGGAGAGTTGTTTTTAAGGGTTACTCATGGATAAAAGTCAGAAGAGTCATGGTTTAGAAAACTAGCTCGGTTTAGGGTTTTAGGTTTTGAATTAGGGTTTTATGAGTATAAAAAGATGTATGAAAGCTTATGAATAGAATAATTAGGGTTTACACATTGTAAAATGAGTGTAGTATCTTGCTCACAAGTGGTGGTGAAGAAATTAGAATAAAAACGGAGGTAAAACGGCTATTTTGGAGATCATGCTTAATGACTTGTACATTGAGCTTTTTGAGACTTGTACTTTGATTTGAAGAGATTTTATATTTCAAATGAGATGTTATATTACTTGTACATATGATTTAGTAGCTTGTGCATTCACTTTAGATGTTAACCCTTCATGAAACTAGGGTTTAGGGGTATCCGATAACGGTTTAAAGCCCGTTTTGATATAACGTTGCGAATGGTACATTATGGATAATGTTACGTTGTAAAAATGATATTTGATATTGAATGTTTATTATGATGATTGCTTGACATATATAAGATAGTATTGTCATATATAGGTTGCCTGAGCCGTTAACTTTAGTTATGCAAGAAATGTTGCACATTAAGATATTGGCAAAGTAAGTAATGTAATGTAATAAAGCGAAAAATTTCCCTAAAAAAGGTGAGTTCATATATAACTGATAGATTGTACATCATCTAACTTAATAGATGGATATTTACATTTATGAAAATTGTGGGTTGTTATATATCTCATGCATATCTCATAAACGGTACTAACTATTTTATACTAACAGTACTAACTAACTGATCAGTACTAAACACTTTGTACTGTCAGTACTAATTACAACTAGCGGTACTAAGTAATATAACTAGCGGTACTAAGTCAGAAATGCATAATTCCCAACAGCTGCTGGTACAAAAGTTACTACTGTTGGTGTGAAAATTACAATTGCTTAAAGATTACAACTGCTGGAAGAGTTTATGCTGACAGAGAAGAGATAAAAGACTTATCAAAGAAAAGATAAAGATTGATTATGTGATAAGTATGAGATATTTTTGTAAAAGATATGTATAAGTTATTTGTTTAGAAGATAATGATAACTTAGGAAAATATTGTAAGCCGGTTATGACTCCTTGGTGTATAAAAGGAGGTCCCAGGGCATAGAGTTAGATATCTAGAAATCGTTTGTTTTGATATCGATATAGCTTCAAAGTTTTGTAACCCTAACACTATTAAGAGTGTTCGTATTATATTGAGGCTGAAAGTTTGGTAAACTGTTTATTATTAATCTTATTCATTACTGTTTCATTGAAATTCTTCTTAGTATCATTGACTAGATTACGCATACTCTTTGATATTCACAATCAAAGTTTCTATCATAGTTGTTTTGAATTTATTCAATACAACTTAGCCTTATAAAAGCTAAGCAAGATCTATTCTATTGGGATCAACAATACGCTAATTCGATTTACCAGGATGATGAGTAATGAGTTACGAACGAGTAGGTGAGAATCTTTAGCCTTAAACACAAGTTTTGATTTTCACTTTTGAATGGAGTGAAATGTGTAGAAAGAAATGTTTTTGAATTGTGTGTGTGTGAGTGAAGCGAAATGTGTAAAAAGTGTTATAACCAGTTTATGTTTCAAAATTTGGCAAAAATGGTCCTCATGTTTCAACTCTAATTCTATCCTTCATTTAAACTTAGTATTAAGTCTAAACTAATTTATAAAAATGACATATTTAGCCCCTTAATGTTAGGGTAATGATTTGCACACTTAACAAATTGATTGGTACACTTAAATTATATGTATCTTGACATTTATGCCCTTACATCACTTAATAAAGTGTGCAAATATTAGGGGTATAATAGGCATAACATATATTTTTTGAGTGTGACAATGAAATTACAGAGTGTGTTAAATTCATAATTCCTTAATGTTAAAACAAAGGTTTTAAGTCCTATATTATGTCATTTACGTCCTAAAGGTTAAAGCCAATAACATCTTTAGACCAATCGAGTTACAAATACATTAACTCCCCTTTAATTAATAATCTGTTATTGATAAAAACCTTTTTCCATTTATTTTGAGATGACTTTTTGAAAGAATTAGACTATTTTCTCCTCCTCAAAATAATTGTCCGTTTCTATTTTAAGCGCTGTAGACATTGTTTGAGTGATAGAAACTTCTTTTAAAAATATTTTCAGATGAGAAACTGATATTTTTAATTATTTTTAATAAAACAACACCTTTAAAAAAACAAGATTTCTTTCGTTTACATAAATAAATGCACTGACACGTACACTTATTTGAAATAGGAAGCACGAGTTGTGTTGCAAAGTAAACACAAGCCTTTGAATGAATGTGAAGTAATTCATTCTCGAGAAAAATTCATTTCCCGTTGTGAGGCAAAGTTTTCATTCTCGACATATTTTCTATTCGAACTTTATTTACAGCTTTGTGCCATTATTGAATGGCATTTTTAAGGCCCTAAATATTATCGATTCTAGAAAATATGTCATGAAAACCTATTTTTGTATTATTATGATTTTTTAATTTTGTATTTTCTTTTTATGATTTTATATTTTTATATTTTCTTTTTTGAAAAATTTATAGAAAATGAAAAATCTTTTTGGGTTTTCGGATTTTGTTATATACATATAATACACAGGATATTTCACGAGTTGCCACCATTACTCATCTTCCTCCTCTGTTAGACGTTTTAGCATTTTCGGAGACATGCTTCTCATACCCAGCTTTTCGATCAAGAAGTTGAATCTTTCTCTTGGCAACGGTTTGGTGAAGATGTCAGCCAGTTGATATTCCGTCCGAACAAAGTAAAGTTCTACTATTCGATTCTCCACCTGCTCCTTTATAAAATGGTAGCGTACATCAATGTGCTTTGCTCTAGATTGTTGAACGTTGTTGCAGCATAGAGCAATCGCACTTTTGTTGTCGCAGTACAGAGGTATCTTATTGAATTGAAAGCCATAATATGTTAGCTGTGATCGCATCCATACAATTTGAGCACAACACCCAGATAAGGCAATATATTCAGCCTTTGTACTCGAAATCACAGTGCTCTTTTACTTCTTGGAAGACCAGCTAACAAGTTTATCACCTAAGAATTGAGCGCTTCCTGATGTACTGCGTCTAGTGTCCTTTATAACACCTCCAAATTAGGTCGCATCAGAAATATGTCTGGGAGCGTTACTTCATGAGTACCTTTGCACAAGATGCGAGAGAACGACCTCTAAACATGACGTTTTAAAGGAATCCTGTATTGCTTAGACTCCAATGCACATCAAGTAAGCCAAGCATCTAATTCACCTAAGAAAAACATGCTTAAAAGTGTCAACATAAAGTTGGTGAGTTCATAAGTTTTTGTAAATGTAAATGTTGGATCAAAGATTTATAAAGAGTATATGACCATTTCACTTATTATAATAGTCATCAAAAAATGTATGTATGAATGTCAAAATCAAAGATTTGTATGACTATTGTATCCCATACAATAGTCACAAAAAGTTAAGTATAGTTGTAATAAAAGCTTTTGTAAAGTATGCATGACCATTGTATCCAATACAATAGTCACTATGTGTGGTTACGATTATACCCCTAAGTTCATAACTGAAATAATACACATGTGCTCATTCCGAGTGCCCTACCTGGCACACCCGAGCATTGACATAATGGACATGTACTCATACTAGGTGCCCTACCTGGCACACTCGACCATTGACTTAATTGACATGTACTTATACTAGGTGCCCTACCTGGCACACCTGAGCATTGACTTAATTGACATTTACTCATACTAGGTGCCCTACCTAACACACCCGAGCATTGACTTAATTGACATGTACTCATACTAGGTGCCTTACCTGGCACACCCGTGCATTGACTTAATTGACATGTACTCATACTAGGTGCCCTACCTGGCACACCCGAGCATTGACTTAATTGATACGTACTTATACTAGGTGCCCTACCTGGCACACCCGAGCATTGACTTAATGGGCATGAGTATGAAAACGAATTTGTAATCGATCATGTAAATGAGTTTGTAAACGTTCATGTATCCAAGTTTATAATCAATCATGTAAATGAGTTTGTAATCGTTCGGGCGACAAGATGAATTGATCTTCGAGGACAAAGATCCATTTTTAGGGGGAAATGTTGTGACAATCCGTCAAATTCAGGTCGTTATTTTATTCTCGAGTATTAAATATAATTTTCATTTTTATGTTGAGATGTGAACTCACGATTAACCGGAAGAAATTAGGGTTTACGTTTGCAAATTAAGTAACGTTAACGAAGAACCGGAGAATCCTACGTTAAGTATCGACGTTTATGTTATCGAATTTCCGTAGAAATATTTTTATTGCATTCGTTTTTATTTTTCGTGTCTTGTACTATTTTTACTTTTTACGAAAAACGACTACAAACCGTACCTTTTTAAATATCGAACTTTGAAAATACCCGCATTTACAAAATGTGGGACAAGTTTTATAACTCATCCCACTAAACCAACACCCCATTGGGGGCGGCACAAACAAGGGAGAATCCTCCCCTTGTGATTGGCTACCATGGAAGGCTCAATAGCATTTCATGCAATACTTGGGCTATATTATACCATCTCACACACACACACACTAGTCATTTTATTAACAAAATTCTGCATTCCTCTTCTTTATCTCTTGCCTTGATGCCACCAACACAACACAAACACCCATTCCATAAATTTTTGAAGATCAGATAATAAGAACACTAGTGAATATGACTACCTAATGTGTTTCTTATATTTTGGGAGTGATTCAAAGGGTTTTCAAGAAGGATTTTGTACACTTTAGGGGCTGAAGTTAATTGAGTTTTATAAAAGCTACTTGAAGATCTTAACAATCACATTATTAGCATATATTTTAATCACATTTTTCCCCTTATCAAAAATATTATAACTCTTGTATATTTGGGATATTCAATTGATTCAAATATAACTGCTTTCAAGGAGAAAAAAATGTCACACTTATAACAAGCCGTATTAGGACTTTTTTATGCTCCCCATCAAATTATAGGGTCTTTATGGTGTTTGAGTATGTTATTTGAATTTTTTTGAAATAACTAAGAAATTCTGAAATATTCATACTCAAACACCTTTATATGACTAACTTTTTATGTCTACACTACACATCTCACAAACTCACACACACCACAACACCACAACATTAAGGGTTTCTTGGAGTAGGGACCACGTTCGATATCTTCCAGAATATTTTATTTCCATAGCTTGAATACAACGTATTGGTCTTCCCTGGATACGGCATATTGATCTTATTTCCTTCGTGGTCTTTTGTGAAGAGCAGGTTCAGATACGTCGTATCTTCCTTGATGGATACAGCGTATTGGGTTTCAGAACAGTAATCTTCAAATATCTTCGTTTAAGCTCCAGAATGTGTGCCTTTTTGCTAATCTTTGCCAAGTACTCCATAATTACTGCAATTCTCAAATACAAAAGATTAGGTAACAATTCTTTGCAATAATTATATACAATGGGTTATTTTCATGGGATAAATAATGCTTTAAAAGTGACGTTATTTGATGTCATCAATGATGCACATAATTATAAATGATTCGTTGTAACATGTGTATTATATATGTAACACCCCCAAAATAAGTCGTAGCGGAAATATGCCCGGGAGCGTTACTTCATAATACAGCAGCACAAGATATAAGAGAACGACCTCTAAATGTGTCGTTTGAAAAGTAATCTCGTTGATTTTCTAGAAATTAATATAGCATTTCTCCCATAATTGCATCACAATAAAAAGCTTGAAAGCAATACAACGAGATTTGATCATTTGAATGTAGTATAAATATACGATTGTAATCTTGTATAGTATAGACTCCAATGCACATCAGTTAAGCCAAGCATCTAATTTACCTGAGAAAAACATGCTAAAAAGTGTCAACATAAAGTTGGTGAGTTCATAGATTTTTGTAAAAGTAAATGCTGGATCAAGTATTTGTAAAGAGTATATGACTATTTCTATCGTTATAATAGCCGTAAAAATGCATGCATGTATGTTGAATCAAAGATGTGTATGACTATTGTATCCCATACAATAGTCACAAAAAGTTGAGTATAGTTGGAACAAAGCATTTATAAAGTATGCATGACCATTGTATGCAATACAATAGTCACCATGTGTGATTTCGATTGCATCTCTAAGTTCAAGACTGAAATAATAGACATGTGCTCATTCCGGGTGCCCTACCTGGCACACCCGAGCATTGATGTAATAGACATGTACTCATACTAGGTGCCATACCTGGCACACCCCAGCATTGACTTAATTGACATGTACTCATACTAGGTGCCCTACCTGGCACACCCGAGCATTGACTTAATGGACATGAGTATGAAAACGAGTTTGTAATCGATCATGTAAATGAGTTTGTAAACATTCATGTATCTAATTTTATAATCAATCATGTAAATGAGTTTGTAATCGTTCATGTAAACGAGTATATAAATGAGTTAGGAAATCAAGTATGCAATCAAGTATGTAAAAAAGATTGTAAACGAATATGTAAACAAGTTGTAATGAGCATGTATTCTCCCCCGAGATTTATAAAGCAATGTAAAACAAATGTAAAACAAGTAAAAGAGGGGCTATAAACTCACCTTACACAAAGTAGTGATTCGAGAAATAATCAACAAGTATAAACGTGAGACCAGTTCCTAAACGCGACCAATCGAGACCAAAAGTGCAAAGTTGACGAGAAGAAATGAGACTCATTCTATAAGCTTCAAACCCATTGTGTAACTCCATTGATTAAACCCCAAATCACCACTTAGTCTCCAACTAATCATCCATAAAACACTTCCTTACACTAGAGTAGAAACAAAATAAAAATGAAAGAAACTACTAACTGATCTTTATCTAAACAATGGAAAATAACAAATTTAAATTTGACGAAAATAATGTTCGTAGCCGATTATCAAGCGACTATTAAACGAGAAAAAAAGGACTATCTCAAAAGACAACGTGATAGATTTCAAAATAATGTAACATGAAACAAAGATGCATAAGGTTCAAAGCTTTATAAAACTAAAGATCATAAAAGTCATATTTAGATTAAACGAAAATTATGTTTTACAGAAACACTGAAATAAAGATTTGGAAAACCTCATTTGGCGTAAATGAAAATATGCTAGCTAGAACCATATCAAATTAATAAACCAAATGCAAAAGAAATTAAAATAAAAAGGATGCCATTTAAAGCTAGTTTGAACTAATCGATACATGAAAAAAAGAAATTTTAAAGCAACATTTAATGATCACTACTGCTAATAAATGATACCTCAAATTGAAAGAAATGAATGAAAGTTGTTGTCTGTGTGTTTTTGACCAAACCCAAGATGTTGTGCGGCGTTGTATATCTTCCCTACATGTTTCATTTAGGTTTTATAACAGTTAAATAAAACTTGGGCTTTTGATGCTATTGGGTTGATATGGGCCTTTTGGCCTTGGACATCAACTTGTTGTGATTGAGTTAAAACATGGGCTAGGCTAGGCTTATGTCATCGGGCTTTAATAATCTTTGATAAATGCTTGAAATCCAATGTAATAACAAACATTTACGTAATAATCGTAATTGTAAAGGTACATGACATACGTAACATTTTTATGACGTTTATAACATACTTGTTAAGAGTACACTGACTTATTTATTTATTATCATTATATTTTTATTTTTTTGAGTAAAGAGATTATACCCGGTGAAAATATATAATAAAAAAAATAATAGTAATGTTTAAAGTAAAATAATAATATGTTATGAGTAGAATAACCTCATTTTAGACTTGGTGTGCGTTCAAAGATATTTTTCAGTGCGCACGGGATAACTTTCTGGTTTTATGTCAAATTAACCACGTAACTAATTAAAGTCAAAATAATGCACGTAAAGGTTAAAATTATGACCTGAAATTTACGGGGTGTGACATACTTTCCCCGTTAAAAGAGCTTCGTCCTGAAGCTCACGGTGTAGTATTCGACGATGGTTTAGGGCCGACGAAAAGATGTAGATATCTCTTTTGAATTTGATCTTCACATTCCCAAGTAAATTCAGGACCTCTTCATGAATTCCAACGTACTTTAACAATCGGTATACAGCTTTGCTTCAAATGTTTGATCTCACAATCCATGATTTCGAATGGTTCTTTGATGAAGTGAAGCTTGTTGTCAATTTGAATTTCATCGAATGGAATAGCAAGCATTTCGTCGGATAAGCATTTCTTCAGGTTTGACACGTGAAAGGTACTATGGACTCGACTTAATTGTTCTGGAAGTTCGAGTCAGTAAGCAACGGTTCCATCTTTAGCAAGAATTTTGAAAGGTCCAATATAACGCGGATTCAGCTTTCCCCGTCTGTCGAAACGTATCCTCACATCTTGGTAACTTTGTCTATGATTACTAGTAGCTTGTATTTTGTTGTGTATTCGAATGATATTCTTAGTCGTTTCACGGTAAAGTGTCGGAGCCAGCGAGTTGACTACCCCAACCTTGGTCTAGAAGTGGGTGATTGATACTCTGGTCGTAAAGTGTCTCGAACGGTGTGGCCTTGTTGCTGGTACGGTAACTGTTGTTGTAAGAAAATATGACTAAATGTAGATTAGTATTCCAATTGCTTCTGTGGTAACGCTCGTGGTGTATCCTCTATAGTTGATATAGTTTGCTCGCGATGGTGGTCGATGAACACAATGTACCTTGTATCGTATGGGTGGTGTCTCCATATCTTCAATGTAATGACTATAGCTCCTAAACTTAGGTTATGTCAAATACTCAAAAGGCAATAAAATACACAAATATGGTAGCAACGATTACCGAATAAAATAAAAGGCAAAATATAAAATGTTTACATTGTGCATGTAGGTACGGATTAGATGTCACGAGAATCCTTAAAGAAAGGATGGATTATCTGTACTGATAAGAAGCCATACGAAAACTGAGAACTAATGAGTTGTACTAATGATCAAAGGAATAAGTATCAAGTAATATTGCACATCAAGATCGAAGAATGAAATAATAAATGTGAACAAAGGAATCACAGAAAAACTATAAATTTCCAAAAAGAGTAGTTGTCAATGTAAAAAGGCTATATCGAGTATAACGATTTATTATTTGGGTATAATGATGTATAAACAAAGAATGCGAAAATGAGAGATGAAATATATTTATGAAAAAGAAGTAAATGATCATCGATCAATGCAAACGAAAGAATTTCCGAACCAATTTTCATGAAAAGCAAAATCTAACTCAATATGAACAAGATTTCGCAAAGATAAAATAATAACAATCATATTTATAAGCTTTATAAATGATTTTAAGTGGCAAAAATAACAAAACAACATATCATAAAGTATCAAGAATATCCATACAAATGTAGTAATAGTCAAAGGAAATGAACGTAAAGGATTATTCGATCAACAAAATAAATGCAGAGATTCATTTGTTCTAACATATCATGAACCAAAAGGCTATAGAGAGCCATCTATACGATTAACCGATGCAAACGAGAGACCAAATACAAATAGTTGAAAGAGGCATATCTCTAGAAACAATATATCAAGGATGCTAAATGAGATAGGTGAATTAATTGTACAAACAACTAATTATTAAGAAGAATTAATACCAAATGGCTACAACAAGCATATATTAATAAAATGGTATATCAAGGATGTTAAAATGGGTTATGTGAAATTAATTGTACAAACAATTAATTATTAGAGGGAGTGGAAATATTCATACCATGAAGCGAATAATACATCAAGAATTTTCAAAGAAATGTTTAAAATAAAAATGTCATCATTAGCTATGATGTTCGAGCTTCTCTCTTTGGAGTGGGGGTTGCTGATTGTGTAGTACCCAATGATGTTCTAGTCGGAAGGTGTGACCTTTATTAGCGTGGTCTGTCTCAAGGGTCTTTATGCGTGATTCGTTCTTGACATCTCTGATCTTGTTCCGCTCAAGGCAAAAGAGCATGTTAGCAATACGTTGGTTATGAGTCATTGATAGCTACCGAACTTTAAAGTTGTCTTCTTGACGATGCAACTTTTTTTCAAAATCACAAGAAGTAAAGAGAAAGGAATGAGACGTTAATGAGCCGTGTTCCAAAAGTAGGTGTTCCAGGATGACACGTTACGAGGTGACAAGTTACTAGTCGCGTTCCAATTAGCCGATGTTTCTATGCGGGGGTTACATGACGACGTATGTATTTCAACAGTATGAGGCGAGTGTTCAAACTCGGAGTTGGATAATAAAATAACGTAAGGTCAGCAGACTGTGACAAGTTTCGATGTTATGTAAAATAATATTATGTAAATTCATAAAAAGTTTTAAAGATCACCGTATCACTCACGATGTCTTAAGAAACGCTTAAAGACCATTGTTTCACTTATAATGTCCTGGGGAAAAGTTTAGAGACCATTGTGTAACTCATAATGTTTTAGAAATAAACGAGACCATTGTGTCACTCATAATGTTTTAAGGAAAGTTCTATTATTTATATAAATAACTTTTATATAAAACCAACGTGAAATCTACGCGAGGCAAAATAAACGTTAGGTAAACGTAGATGCACATATAGGAAAAGATAAGGCACGTATAGATAAGGATTAAAATCATGTAAGGATCACGTACTGGTTATAGACCAGACCTAAACAAGTAATGTAAGCAAGTAAGCAAATAGTGTGTATGCACATGAAAAAGTTTGATGTGATGCAATGTTTGTGAAAACGGTTATAGTCTAGGTAAAATATGCAACCTAGTTCTCTATAACCTTGGCTCTGAATACCAATCTGTAACACCCCCAAATTGGGTCGCAGCGGAAATATGTCCGGGAGCGTTACTTCATGAGTACCTTTGCACAAGATACGAGAGAACGACCTCTAAACATGTCGTTTGAAAAGTAATCTTGTATTGTTTAAACTCCAATGCACATCAAGTAAGCCAAGCATCTAATTCACCTGAGAAAAACATGCTTAAAAGTGTCAACATAAAGTTGGTGAGTTCATAGGTTTTTGTAAATGTAAATGTTGGATCAAAGATTTGTAAATAGTATATGACCATTTCACTTATTATAATAGTCATCAAAAAATATATGTATGAATGTCAAAATCAAAGATTTGTATGACTATTGTATCCCATATAATAGTCACAAAAAGTTAAGTATAGTTGGAATTAAAGCTTTTGTAAAGTATGCATAACCATTGTATCTAATACAATAGTCACTATGTATGGTTACGATTATACCCCTTAGTTCATAACAAAAATAATAGACATGTGCTCATTTCGGGTGCCCTACCTGGTACACCCGAGCATTGACATAAAGGACATGTACTCATACTAGGTGCCCTACCTGGCACACCCGAGCATTGACTTAATTGACATGTACTCATACTAGGTGCCATACCTGGCACACCCGAGCATTGACTTAATTGACATGTACCCATACTAGGTGCCCTATCTGGCATACCCAAGCATTAACTTAATGGGCATGAGTATGAAAACGAATTTGTAATCGATCATGTAAATGAGTTTGTAAACGTTCATGTATCCAAGTTTATAATCAATCATGTAAATGAGTATGTAATCATTCATGTAAACGAGTATATGAATGAGTTGCGAAATCAAGTATGCAATCAAGTATGTAAAAGAGATTGTAAACGAATATGTAAACCAGTTGTAATGAGCATGTATTCTCCCCTGAGATTTATAAAGCAATATAAAACAAATGTAAAACAAGTGAAAGAGGGGCTATAAACTCACCTTACATAAAGTAGTGATTCGAGAAATAATCAACAAGTATAAACGTGCGACCAGTTCCTAAACGCGACCAATCGAGACCAAAAGTGCAAAGTTGACGAAAAGAAATGAGACTCAATCTATAAGCTTCAAACCCGTTGTATAACTCCATTGATTAAACCCAAAATCACCACTTAGTCTCCAGCTAATCATCCATAAAACACTTCCTTACACTAGAGTAGAAACAAAATAAAAATGAAAGAAACTACTAACTGATCTTTATCTAAACAATGGAAAATAACAAATTTAAATGTGACGAAAATAATGTTCATAGCCGATTACCAAGTGACTATTAAACAAGAAAAAAAGGACTATCTTAAAAGACAACGTGATAGATTTCAAAATAATGTAACATGAAACAAAGATGTATAAGGTTCAAAGCTTTATAAAACTAAAGATCATAAAACTCATATTTAGATTAAACAAGAATTATGTTTTACAGAAACACTGAAATAAAGATTTGGAAAACCTCATTTGGCGTAATTGAAAATATGCGAGCTAGAACCATATCAAATTAATAAACCAAATGCAAAAGAAATTAAAATAAAAAGGATGCCATTTAAAGCTAGTTTGAACTAATCGATACATGAAAAAAAAGAAATTTTAAAGCAACATTTAATGATCACTACT
Organism: Tanacetum coccineum; assembly: GCA_026074375.1. Lineage (NCBI taxonomy): Eukaryota > Viridiplantae > Streptophyta > Magnoliopsida > Asterales > Asteraceae > Tanacetum > Tanacetum coccineum. The sequence continues at coordinate 117,300 of BQNB010001501.1, forward strand.
GCTAATAAATGATACCTCAAATTGAAAGAAATGAATGAAAGTTGTTGTCTGTGTGTTTTTGACCAAACCCGAGATGTTGTGCGGCGTTGTATATCTTCCCTACATGTTTCATTTAGGTTTTATAACAGTTAAATAAAACTTAGGCTTTTGATGCTATTGGGTTGATATGGGCCTTTTGGCCTTGGACATCAACTTGTTGTGATTGAGTTAGAACATGGGCTCGGCTGGGCTTATTTCATCGGGCTTTAATAATCTTCGATAAATGCTTAAAATCCAATGTAATAACAAACATTTACGTAATAATCGTAATTGTAAAGGTACATGACATACGTAACATTTTTATGACGTTTATAACATACTTGTTAAGAGTACACTGACTTATTTATTTATTATCATTATATTTTTATTTTTTTGAGTAAAGAGATTATACCCGGTGAAAATATATAATAAAAAAAATAATAGTAATGTTTAAAGTAAAATAATAATATGTTATGAGTAGAATAACCTCATTTTAGACTTGGTGTGCATTCAAAGACATTTTTTAGTGCGCGCGGGATAACTTTCCGGTTTTATGTCAAATTAACCACGTAAGTAATTAAAGTCAAAATAATGCACGTAAAAGGTTAAAATTATGACCTGAAATTTACGGGGTGTGACATACTGAGACCCCGCGTGATCTGCGTCTGAATATGCTGTTAGAGACATATCGATATCCTTCGAGTACTAGAGTCCCATGTTAATGGTTCCCTTTATGTATAGAAAGATCCGTTTAACCGCTTTTAAGTGCTTTTCAGTAGGCTTTGCCTGATACCGGGCACATAAGCAGACTGCATAAATAAAGTCGGGTCTATTGGATGTCAGATACATGAGGGATCTAATCATGCCACGGTAAAGTGTAGCATCAACTGGTGTCCCCTGTAGATCTTCATCCAGTTTATTCTTTTACACCATAGGTGTATCTACAGAATCACTAGTTAGCAAACCATATTTTTTAATGACTTTAGAAGCATATTTTGATTGGTTTAGGAAGATGCCTCTGGGACTTTGAGAAATTTGTAATCCTAAAAAGAATGACATCTGCCTCATCATCGACATCTTGAACTTAGTGGTCATCTGATTCAAACTCATTACACAAAGCAGTATTAGTGGATGAAAATATTATATCATCAACATAAATTTGTACCAACAATAAGTCATTTCCTGCTTTTCGTGTGAAGAGTGTTGGATCAACTGCACCTTTAGAGAAATGTTGTGAAATGAGGAAACTTGACAACATGTCGTACCATGCATGTGGTGCTTATTTGAGACCGTAAAGAGCCTTTTTGAGCTTATACACATGCAATGGGTATTCTTGATCAACAAATCCTTCTGGTTGAGAAACATTGACCTCTTCCTTAAGCTCGCCATTTAGGAAATCCGTTTTGACGTCCATTTGGAATATCGTCATATTCTTGTTAGCTGCATTTGCTACGAAGATACGGATGGCCTCTATTCTTGCAACCGGTACAAATGATTCCTCAAAATCAATTTCTTCCTCTTACATGAACCCCTGAGCAACTAATCTAGCCTTATTCTTTAGTACCCTGCAAAATTCGTCCGTCTTGACCTTATAAATCCATTTTAGTTTGATCAACATGACTTTATCTAGACACGACACCAATTCCCAAACTTATAGTCTTTCAAATTTATGAATTTCTTCTTGCATTGCATTGATCTATGATGGTTCGGTCATTGCTTGTTTGAAGTTCTTTGGTTCTACAGAAGTTAGGAAGGTATCAAAGTAACACCACATGGCGTCAGTTTTGAGTTGCTTTTTGGTGAAGATTGAACGAGAAGGATCACCGATCACGTTTGCTATTGGATGATCCTTAGTCCATCTACCAATAAGTTTAAATGGAGTGTTAGATGGTCTCAAATTAGATGACGATCCTTGAGAAGTCGAGTCTTCATGAAGAAATTCGTGAAGAGGATCATCATTAAATAGTGGTGTTTTTGGCGATTCTTCAACACCTTGAGAAATAATTAGAGAATGTTCTTGATATTGTGTTGATGGGATACTTGATGATGGTGCATCTTGGTCAATGGACGTAGACACAGGTGAATCGGCTATTTTAACAGCTCTTGGTGCAACAGCTACTGGAACTGTAGAGACAACAATAGTTAAAGGGTTGAAGTATTCATTGAACAAAGTTTTGAACAAAGTATCCTAATCATCTCTTTTTTGGTGGATTACAAGGTTGTTGAGGAATGATGTTTAGTACGAGTCCTGAACTGGATGTTGCAGGAGTCATTACATGAAGCCCGGGGCCTGAACCGAATTGTTCAGAAGCCAACGCTGTCAGCTCATCCAACGTCACATGAATGGTTTCTATAATTTTCTGGGTTCTCCTATTATAGATTCTGAAAGCTATCTTTGCTGGCGCGTATCCAACGAAAATACCAATATCTGCCTTTGCATTTAGTTTACCCAAGTCTTCACTGTCATTGGTTGGATAACATAGTGAACCAAAGACATGAAAGAATGATAAATCAGGCTTCTTGTTGTGCATCAACTCATATGGAGTTTTGTTGTATCGAAGACGAATCAGAGAACGGTTTTGGGTATAACAAGCCGTGTTGATTGCTTTGGCCTATAGAAACAGAGAAGCTTTTGAAAATATCAACATAGTGCGGGCAGCTTCCACAAGAGTTTGGTTTCGTCTTTTGACAATGTCGTTCTGTTGAGGAGTGCGAGCAACAAAAGTTTGATGCGAAATACTGACATTTTCATAAAAATTACAGAGAGTCTGATTGACAAATTTAGTTCCATTATCTGTTCTAACATTACGGACAGTGGCATTCAAATGAACTTGAATATTTTTGATGCATTTGATGATAGCGTCAGGAGCTTCATACTTTGATCGCAGAAATTTAACCCAATTAAATCGAGAGTAATCGTCAACAATTACCAAGATATACTTTTTCCCGTTAATGCTCTCCACACGCATCGGGCCACAAAGATCCATATACAAAAGATATATTTTCTCTTGGTTAGTGTCCTCAGCTTTGGATTAATGAGAAGATTTCTTGCTTTTTCCTAAGCGCATAACGAACGCTGAACACATTTATCTTATCTGAAAATTTTAAAGCTTTGGGAAATAACCTCCGTGCAAGACCGTCTTTGGCTAGCTTATTAAGAGTACCGAAGTTGAGATGCGATAAATGACGGTGTCATAACCAATTCTTAGTCTTTGACGCTTTTGATAGAAGACATATAGGAGAAGTATTTAGCATGTCATCAAGAGAGATTGTGTACAAATTTGTGTCTCGGGAGCCTGAAAGTAGATTAACACCTTCTAAATTCCGAATAAAGCAAGTGTTTTTCTGAAATGAAACTTCAAGATCAGCGTCACATAATTGTCCAACAGAAAACAAGTTATGTCTAAGCCTGTCAACATAATACACCTTTGAGATTATTACATTCCCCTGCTGATAGTCACCATACCCCCATTATCTTTGTAACTTGGTCATTTCTGAATCGAACAATTCCCTGAAATTTACTAACGAAGTTCATGAGCTGAGAGCGGTTCCCTATTATATGATTTGAACAACCGGAGTCTAGATACTAGAGGATGATCTGGACAACCTGTCATTGACAAGAGAAGAAGAAGATGGAACATCTGTAGCATTGGATCACCACAAATGAGTGGGTTCTGAGTTGTTAGCAATTTTAGATTCTACAATCTTAGCTTTTTTACTCGAACCTACTAATTGTATTGGTTTGGGTCTCCTACTATAGACTTTAATCTCTGGTTTTGGTGTTACTACTGACTTAGAAGTGGTTTCCTTAAGATGCACTATTTTCTTGGCAGTGATCCTAGTTAAAGGGCACGAGTTACCAACTATAGTGAAAAGTCTTCCTGTTGGTTTCCACTTATATCCTACATCAGTGAACACTTTACCCGTAGGTTTCTAAGCTTTTATTATTTTATTTCTTTTAGATTTAGATTTTGAACTCACATTCACATCATTCACAAAATCAATAAGATACATATCATGATTATCATTGAACAAACATTTGTTACAGATAGCACAAATAGATTCAAACTTAGCATTTCTCATAGAATGCTTAACAAGTGCATTACTGATAGGTTCAGAAACAGAATTTATCTTATTCAAACTAGATTTAACATTCCTAGAGTGGTCTTCTACTTTATTCTGCAGATTGCTCTGTGGTGGTCGCGTGATCCTATTGTTCTCTGTATTGCCTGAAGGCTTTGATCCGCTAGCACTAGTAGTAGGTTTTACTCCTGTAGAAGTCAACAAAGGATTGTTAGAATCTTTGGTTTTAAGAGAATCTGTCTGCTTAGGAATATTATTTAATGATGTAAGAGGTTCCGTAAATCTAACTCTTTTGTCCTTATTTATCGGTGTGATAGCAACTAACTTCCCACTAGGTTTCGGAGAACTAGGGCATGTCTAAGAGACATAGACTAAAAATTCCTAAACATGTTTTGTAAACATGCAAGCAGATCCTAATAGAGGTTCACTAGGATTCTGTGTTCTAGCACTTTATATAAAACCGCAAAGAGTGTCAGTATATTATATAGTTTTTTCAATGTAAACCTCATGAGCATCCCTATTGTTCTTAAGCCTAGGAGAAATAGGTTCTATGTCAACCTTGAACATTCCTGTAGCAATAGTGGCATTAGGTTTTGAAACCGCTGTATTAACAACATTTTTCCCTTTAACTTTCCTTATTTTACAATGATGTAATAGCAAAAACCTTTTCTTGCATTTGAGCATGTAACTCTGAATTTTCACCAGAACTTTGCATTAATTTGTAGAATTTATAAAGAAGTCACAATGTTCTTTTGATTTAAACCATGTCTTTCTAATTGTCAAAATGGTCTTTGTAAATTGATTTCAACTGCTTTGTTCTTTTCTCAAATTTCGTTTTCGAAAGTAATTTTGCCACACTGTGTTCCGGTTCAATGTTGATTGTTTCAATCTCATCAATATCTTTCTTTACATTTTCCACACTATCTTTTCCACTCAAAGATTTAATTCTTTCTTTCAACTTTCTAATGACTGTGTCCTTCTCTTGTGACTGAGTTTTCAATTCATTTATTTCAAATAATTGATTAAATGTGGTGGCATTTAGGTTTTCACTAGAATTTTCCCTTTGAAAAATCTCTTGATTTAGTTGAGTTGCCAATTTCAATGAAATGCAATGCTTTTCTAAATTTGAATAACTTTTGACAAGTTTATCGTAAGCCTCTTTTTCAATGAAATATTTCTTTTTAAGAAGGCCAGTCTCAAGTTCTAGACACTTATTGCATTCTTCAACATGACTTTTCACATCCAATATCCACAGAATTCGCAACAATATGCACAATTTCTTATGACATGATTTGGTTTAAGAGTTGATCATTATCAATCCTAAGTTGTTTGATTTGAATTTCAAAAACATTCTTGTCTACAGAACACTGATCAACAGCAGCCTTCATTTGGTTAAAAACAGTTTGAACTTTAGTAATTTAATCTGAAGAGTTTTATCAATACGCACTTAAATGTGTCTGTTTAAACTTTAAAAATGGTATTATTCAGGTACAAAACATACTTTTGTTTGTTCAACAACCAAAGACCTATAGTAATGCATATTGTTAGTCTCTTTTCACCCTTTGTTTATAAAAATGCGCATGTTGATCATTTTAGCTTTTTTTAAGTCTGATCATTTTACCAAATTTACCTCGGAAGTTAGCTAGGCGCTTCGATTCTAACCGGTGTATGTGATAACAGGTGTTTCGGAAAAGGGACGGATTTTTAACCAAGAAAGTTGTTATGCAGACAATTTTTTTGGAAGTGACAAAATGTTTTTCAAAATATTCTTAATCTTATTCAAGTTTGAATAGTCAATTGGAGAAAATTCTTAATCTTCTTTTCTATTGAAATTGGTATATCATTTAAGTTTATCAGGCATCTTTGATCGGACATCTTCTTCCCAAATCAATGTCTCTTCATCATCAAAGTCACAGAATATCAACAGCATGGTCTTTAGCAATAAATACCTATCATATACTTTGGTTGAATCCGCCGAGCTTTTTTAAGATGTGGAACAAATTTTGATAATCAAGCAGCTTTGTTTGTGAGGTGTCAATCATAACACTTGTGCTTCGTTAGATATGCACTGCTTGCGTAGTCGATACATCTTTACAAATAATATCTCCAGGTTATTTATTTTGTTTTTCTAAAACAAAATTCTTGTCAATGTGCTTAGATCTTTTTCTTGATTACTCTATTTGAAACTATTAGTTTTAGATAACAGACTTCTTTTACTTTGACCATTATTGAAAGCGTTTTCTTAGAGTATCGATCTCAATGCTTGCAAAGCTGCAAGCTTTGCATTTCTCATCACGAATTAAATATCCCTTTGTGTATATATTATTTTCCCATTTTATAAAAATATACATTAGGTCTTTGGTTCAAAAATGGCGATTCGTTCTTTATTATATCTCAGCTCAGCGTTAATGATTTATTTACCATTTTATTTGTTTGATTTTCCTTATCTAAATGAGTACTTGTGACGTTTGTGATAGTCAGTTGTTCAACTACGGATAGCACCAATAAATCTTAGGTACAGAAGGATTGTATCTTAATAACCGCATCTTGTGACTCTTGCAGATATTGAGAGTACAGAAATGATATTACTACCACTATGTATCTCATTATCTTCAAAATCATCAACATGTGTTTGTTCAGAATACTGCATCTCTTGCACATCCTGATTAATCATATCATTCGGATAAGAATCAGAATATGGTACCTCAGAGAGAACTTCAGGATCACAGCTTGAAAGATTTGCCATCAGAAATGCTTTAGCCAAGGATAAGTCATCACAATCCGAGTCATATGCATCCATGTCATTGTCCTGGAAAAGTGATTTCTAAAGGGATTGTCCGTAAGCAACTTGAGTTCGTAATGTTTCTGTGTTTACCCCAAAACCATCAAAACATTATCTTAACATTACAATCAGAAACATTGTTAAGGTTTTTGACAATGACACAGTATTTTAGTTTATGATTTCTTAATGTTATCGTATTAGAGATTGAATAACAGTACTAATAACTTGTAATGCTTGTTTACGTCTACGCCTACTTTATTTTGTCTATTTAAGTCATTTGCTTACTTTCAAATTTCCTTGACATGAATTTGTTAAGTGTTAAATATATACAATATCATTTCACGCTAGACTGTACACAAAATTATATACAATAAGTATCTAATCATATCCACATTGGGAAGTATCCTCACAACGACAAGCATAAAACCTAGAAGCCATATTCTCTAACGACGCCAAAAAAAGATTTGGGTCACCATCTACTACAGGCGCCCTATTACTACAAAGGTTTTGTTTGTTCCAATTGAATGGATCTTTTGTTCTGCTTAGATAAATCTAAACAAATAGATTAGAAACCTTGTGGTGTATATATAAAGATTATGCGGAATTAATCTTTATATACTCAAAAGAAACAATCAAACAATGAACACAGAACTTTCACTATATTGAATAAATCACAAAACAACTATATGTTTTGCCTAATAACTAATCGGGTTCTTCTTCTATTCTCTAAATATTGATCTATGAAAGCATGTATCTAACTATGCCGTAAGGGTTCCTTTTATACACCAAGGAAAAACCCTAATAGGCTTACAAAACGCGTTAGAAGATAATGCATATCTTTTCCTATAATATCTCATGCATATCTCTTAAACGGTACTAACTATTTTATACTAACGGTACTAACTATCTCAGCAGTACTTAACATTTTGTACTGTCAGTACTAACTATTACAACTACCAGTACTAAGTTCTTCAGCAGCATTATTTTGTAGAAACTCTTTAATTCCTAACAATCCTCCCTTAAACTTATGATTTACCTTCAAATCTTTAGTTTCTTGAATTAAAGCTCTTTGATTTTGAGAGGATTCTTTCAAACACTTTAGCTTCCTTTCCTGTTAGCTTTCAAACATTCTTCATAACTAACTCTATTCTGCAATCTGAGATTTGATAAACTTTATAAGCTTAATTGCCATATTACTATCTTCTTCTGCTTCAATCTTCAGGTTGATCATCTTTTCAAAGATAGTCTTCTTTAGTGGATACTTATTTTCTACTAACATGTTAATCTGTATTGATGTACCATCTAAGAATAAAGAGTGAACACCACTGTATTCATGTAATTTCCATCTCAGCAACTCCCAATATTGTTGATTCAACCATATGTCATCTTCTTCATTTGGATCAAATATCATCCTAAGATCTCCCCATAAATCTAAATCATGACCTTCAAGTGGATGATCTTTAAATCTTTCTTGAACCAAGCTGTAGAGTTGTCTCAAATCTTGTCTATCAAGTCTTCTTAACAATGCTTGAATATCTCCATGAAAGCTTGAACTTCCATCTTTTCTTGTAATCTTGCAGACTTCAGAATCTTTTGCTTCTGTCATTCCCAGCAAGATATATTCCCAACTTACAATATTATGGTTGTCGCAAAACTCCAAATTTTCCATTTTGATGAATGAAAAGTTGATTAATAATCTGGAATTTTGTGAGAAGTAAAAGATTTGAGCTTATCATGAAACCTTATAAGCTAGGTTGTTGGCAGAAATATCTCAACGACTCTTTTTCTAATTTTGTTATGGCTCAAACAGTACTAACGGTCACTTAGCAGTACTAAGTTTGGTCTAGCAGTACTAACTTGAACCTAACAGTACTAACTTCTCTCAGCAGTAGAAATATATCCCCAGTTCCAGTAGTACAAACTTAACACTAGCAGTATTAAGCTTATACCTAGCAGTATTAACACCAATCATAACTTCTTGTACTTTTCTTCAAATATAGGCCTGCTCATAGTTCATACCTTTGAAGTTTGTCATACTCCATTCATGTATTTTCTATTTCTACCATCCTCCCCTGTTTGACAGGATCCTTTGAAATCAAATACTCTTTTGCATCTGAAATCATAACTTGAGCTTGTCTTCCAATCTTTTGACTTTCTTTATCAACATTGTTAGAGTCTGAGGCAATAAAACTACCTAGATCTGTTTAAGAGCATTTCCAAAATGGAACCTTTATCAATCATTTGGTACAACAAATCCATCAATTCTATAAGTTTACAGACGTCCTCCCAATTCCAAGATGTTAACCTTTTGGAGAGAGGTGGGATTCAATAGACTTATAGTTTTTGCAAACTACCAGCCATAAAACGGATTTGATAATCTTTTAACACCAGTTGCCGTTATGCCCTGAATAGCCAATGCTTCATTGCAAAAACATGGTGCATTGATAACTATATAGTTTTTTAGCAAACTATCGGCTATCAACATATTTGAGTAGTCTTTACCAAGAACTGTTTGATCCTGGACTAGTCAACTATTTGTTGTGAAGCAAGGAGAGTTGAGAACCATACAATTTTTGGTAAATTGTCAACCATAAACGAATTTGAAAAATTCTTACAACAAAACCGTTTGCCTTATGAGACTAGCAGTTCTTATGCCTGTTAAGCATGGTGAATTGATGACCATTTGTTGTGTGGTTGTAAAACCAACACTAAAAGACCATCCATTCTATCATCAAAGTTCTCATCAAAGTCCAACTATACTTCTTTTTATAACCTGCAAATGTTAAACTAAAACATAAAAAATACAATAACAGTACTAACATAGCAGCATCAAGTATAATTAGCAGAACTAACTATACTTGTCACAAGAGAATTAATTTCTCTTGGGAACCCAAGCCATTACTGACTTGTTTCTGCCTGTTGGATCAACATAGTTAAATTGCTTACAAATACATGATCCAGTATTCTTGTAGACATGATTTATCATTTTTTAAGGTCTCAAATGCCAGTATGCTGTAGGCTTAACAACATTTAAATCCTTTGTTCCTCCAACATTCACATTTCATTCTTTTTCCTTTACGTATTAACAAAATTACACACTTGTCATTCTTTTTCCTTTAACAGTATTAACAGAAATTACCTTAGCAGTATTAACTTTGTTATTCAAATTTTTATTTTTAAGTTTGTTGGTAAAAAGGTCTTCTTAATTGTGAATGTGACTTTTGAAAAGCATTTGTCCTTGGTTTGGCAACATTTTCAGAAGGTACAGCAGTATTGAATGACCTAGCAGCACTAACTGGTGCTGTAGTTCTTGAAAAGCTTTGCCTAGCAGTACTAAATGGTACTAGACCAGACTTGGTTAAAACTGTTGTTGGAGTAAAATTCCTTCTAGAATTAGAAATTTTTTGATGATTGACCCTCATTGCATTAGTCCAAACTGGTCTAACTTCCCTTTGACCAGTTCCCTTTTTCACATTGTTTAAAACAGGTTTTTGTACCATCTTTTTATCATGAAAATCACAGTCTTTAATTAGATGATTAAAACTCCCACACACAAAACAAGCTTTTGGTGTAAACTAAAATCCAACTCCCAATTTTTTAGGCACTGGGGTATTCTAGCTTGAACTGTTGTTCCTAGGGTTTTGACTAACTTTCCTAGGTTTATCAGCTTGCTTAGGTTTTTGAACATTAAGAGATTCTAACATAACAGTCTCATCTTCATCATATCAGAAACCCAATCTTAAATTATTGGAGCATCTAAAGTTTTCTTAACTTCTTTAGAGACATTTTCACAAGCACCCTTATTTACCTTAACACCATATCCTTCAAATTCAGGCTGTTTAAATTTCTCAAGTCCTGAGTTTGATAAATCAATACTAGGAGGTGCAAACAAGCCTGTAAGCAGAGGGGGAACAACATTATATCCTAGACCCTTCTTATTGTTATCAGATATTTGATTTCCAATCATCTGATCCAGACTTTTAGAGGCATTTTCAAAGTTGTCAATTTTAAACTGATTATCCTCTTTTTCTTTCTTAAGTCTTTCTACCTGTTTCTTAAGAGCATTAATATCTGATTCATTAAATGAGGCATCACTTTTTAGTACATCAATTTGATCACAAAGCATACCTTCATTTTTCTTGTAAAAGACTAGTTGTTCTTCTACTGAAGCTAAACCCTTTTTATAGCTATATAAATTAGATTCAGACTTATTAAGCTCTATTCTTAACTTATCATACCTCAACTTAAGATCTTCAAAATTTTTAAGACAAGTTTTAGAGCAAGTTTTGTTATTTTGTAACTTAGAGTCAGAGAAAGCCATAAGTGCAAAGTTGGTAGAAGCCTCCTCATCTGCCATGTAGCTTCAATCAAATCCAGTCCTATCTATAGCTAACATAGCTTTGGAAGAAGATTCTTTCACATTTACTGTTCTTCTTGAGCTATCTTGACTTCTGTTCCTGTTCTCTTGACTCCTAGGATTTCTGCACTCTCTAGCTTAATTTCCCAACTTATGACAATTGAAACATTCCACCTTTTTCTTGTCATAACTAGCAGTATCACTTCCATTGATGATAATCTTTTTACCAGTTCTCTAATAAAACTTTCTTGCTTTCATACTTAGCAATGCCAATTGCCACTTTAAATCCATTTCATCAAGATCATCTTCATGGATTTGCTCAAGGTCTTCATGAACAACTTGAGACCCATTAGGTTGAGTGGCCAGATAAGCATATACTGTGGCATCACTGAGACAGGCAATACTATTATTAGTGCTAGCAGTACTAACAGGAGTACTACCAGTACTAACATGAACATTAGTAGTATTAACATCTTTTGTACTGCTATGACTTGAGAGAAAGGCCAAATTCCGGGAGCCTGAGTTTGAGCTAGAGATTACACTTCTTTTGACTTCTGGTTCAACAATCTTAAAATTGTTGTAAAGATCATCAAAACTTATTGAGCCCAGATCTGATTTGTTCCTCCAGACCACAACATGCATACCTCATTCAGTAGGAAGACTTCTTAAGAATTTCGGGTTAAGTTCTTCCGGAGTGATGTTTTCACCTAAGATAGTTAACTGGCTTATAATTTTCTAAAGCCTGTTAAAGATAGAGTCAAGTAACTCTGAGCTAGAAGCATTGAAGGTTTCATACATCTGCTTTAAGAGTGTCTTTTGAGTCTTCTTGGTGGCTTCATTACCACCAAATCTTGCTTCTATGGCTTCAAATAAAGACTTGGCATCCTTGTGTTTATTGAAAGTAAGTAGATGCTCACTTGGAAGTGTCATCATCAGGATGCTTCGGGCTTTAAGATCATTCTTCTTTAGGATCTTCTGTTCAGCAGTAACAGCACCAGGTATTGTTGTAGTAGATGTACCATCTTCGTTTGTAGTGGTTCGAGCTACTGGCTTGAAAGAGTTGCCTTCCTCTATGATCTCCCAGAGAGCATAATCTTGAAGTTGAATATATGACTCTATTCTGAGTCTCCATGTGTCATATTCACCTTGCTTGAGAAGTGGCAGTTTTGCAAGAGAATTGTTTTGGGTATTTTCTAGATCCATGGTTTTTGATATAGGGAATGAACAGAGAGATGGATCTAGTTTGTTTCTTCTAAATCAAGGTTTCAGAACACCCGCTCTGATACCACTTGTTGGTTCCAATTGAATGGATCTTTTATTAGCTTAGATAAATCTAAACAACTAGATTAGAAACCTTGTGGTGTATATATAAAGACTATGCGGAATTAATCTTTATATACTCAGAAGAAACAATCAAACAATGAACACAGAACTTTCACAAAGCTTTCAATATATTGAACAAACCACAAAACAACTATATGTTTTGCCTTACAATGAAAGACTTTAACTATTATATGAATTGGACGACTATGAAAGTATATGAAAAAGAGATATGTCTAACTATGTCGTAGGGTTCCTTTTATACACTAAGGAAAACCCTAATAGGCTTACAAAACGCGTTAGGAGATTATGCAGAGATCATGCATATCTATTCCTAATTTATCTCATACATATCTCATAAGCAGCACTAAAACACTAACTAACAGTACTAACTATATACTGACAGTACTAACATTGTACTAACAGTACTAACTATAACTAGCAGTACTAACTATTACTACTAGCAGTATTAAGTCCTTCAGCAGCATTATCTTGTAGAAGCTCTTAATTCCCAACACATGGGTTTGGAGACTGTGAACCAAATGCCTTGGACTGAGATGAAGCAACTGATGACTGCCGAGTTTTGTCCAATAGAATAAGTTCAACGAATGGAGTATAAATTGTGAAACTTGAAGGTTAAGGAGTATAACATTGTGGCTTATACTCATAGGTTCAATGAGTTAGCATTGATGTGTCCAAGAATGGTTGAACCGAAAAGAGTAAAAGTTAATGCTTACATCCGGGGATTGACTGATAACATCAAGGGTGAAGTGACATCTTCTAAGCCTGCTAACCTGAACGAAGTCGTACGTATGGCTTATAAGTTGATGGAACAGAAATCGCAAGCTAGAGACGAAAGAATTTTGGAAGGAAAGAAGTAAAAGTGGGAGAGCTTTCAAAGTGGAAATAGTAGTGGTAAGGGCAATCATAGATATAACTCACGTTAAACTTTGCAGAATAACCAAAAGCAAGGGAACACACGAGCTATGGTTACCGCTCCTACTGATGGAAAGGTGTCTTCTGGATCACTTCCTTTGTGTGAGCGTTGTTTTACTCGCCACGTTGGTACGTGTACTATCAAGTGTCACAAGTGTGGAAAGGTTGGGCACAAGGTAAGGTACTGTAAGGAGAAGAATGTTGCCACGGGTGCAAATGATCTGCCGATTTTGACTTGCTATTATTGTGGTGAGCAAGGTCATACTAGGAACAGATGCCCAAGAAAGGTTAAGCAAGAGGAAGTTGGAGAAGTTCGTGGTCGATCTTATGCTATTAAGGATGCTGAGCCGAAGGGTCCGAATGTGGTTGCTGGTATGTTTCTGCTAAATAACCGCTATGCTTTGGTTTTATTCGATTTAGGTTCCGATAGGAGTTTTGTGGATACTAGATTTAGTTCCAAGCTTGATATCGATCCGGTCAAAATAGGAGCTAGTTATGAGGTAGAGTTAGCTGATGGAAGGGTAGTTAGTACGAACATTGTTCTAAAGGGTTGCACTTTGAATTTAGTGAACCATGTTTTTGAAATCGATCTTATGCCGATTGAGCTTGGTACATTTGACGTCATAATCAATATGGATTGGCTTGTCAAGCACGATGCCGCTATCGTCTGTGGCGGGAAAGTTGTTCGTATACCGTTTAGAAACACGATGTTGATAGTCGAAAGTGACAAGGGCGTATCTCGATTAAAGTTCATATCTTGTATTAAGGCCCGTAAGTACGTCGAGCGAGGTTGTCATTTGTTCTTGGCATACGTGACGGAAAACAAGTCGAAGGGGAAACGAATGGAAGACGTGCCTGTAATTTGTGATTTTCCTAAGGTGTTTCTTGAGGAGTTTCCAGGACTACCATCGCCAAGGCAAGTAGAATTTTGAATTCATCTAGTACCGGGAGCTGCACCTGTTGCACGTACACCATATAGATTGGCACCGTCTGAGATAAGAGAGTTGTCGGTAAAATTGCAAGAGCTGCTGGAGAAAGGGTTTATTCATCCAAGTTCATCACTGTGGGGAGCACTGGTTTGTTTGTGAAGAAGAAAGATGGATCTTTTAGAATGTGTATAGATTATCGCGAGTTGAACAAGTTGACTGTCAAGAATCGTTATCCTCTTTCGAGAATTAACGATTTATTTGACCAAATGCAAGGTTCGAGCGTGTATTCTAAGATCGATCTGCGATCAGGATATCACCAGTTACGCATTAAAGAAGAAGACATTCCAATTACTTCATTTAGAACTCGGTATGGTCACTTTGAGTTCCATGTAATGCCGTTTGGATTGACTAATGCGCCTGCTGTGTTTATGGACTTGATGAACCGAGTATGCAAGCCATATCTTGATAAGTTTGTCATAGTGTTTATCGTTGATATTTTGGTTCCGATTCCTCTTACTTTAGTGATGAAAACTCATCAATAGATGATTTAGCTTTAGAAAATGAATATGACAAACTATGCAAAATGAGTCTAAAAATTAACACAAAGAATAAAAGATTAAAAGCCATTAGAAATAGCTTAGAAAATGAACTTAGTAAACTAAAAAAAATTGTCCACATTTAAGAAAAACAAGGGAGTTGATCTCGAATGTACAAAATGTCAATTGCTTAGAATTGAAAATGAAAAACTTAAAGAGGAAGCTATTAAACTAACAAAATTTGAAAAGAGTACACATTGCTTAAATGAAATATTGAGTAATCAAAAACCCTCCGGAGATAAATTAGGTTTGGGATTCAACTCACTTGAAGCATCAACTAGTGAAACTAAGGAAATAAAATTTGTAAAATCTCAAAAAGAAACATCCCCTGGTGGAGGTCCCTTAAATAAAGGTGGCCCCCATATAGCAGAGGCGGCCCCCAAAGCAATTATGGGACCCCAGTCTATTTACCAGGTTTTGAGAAATTTGTCTCTTTTTAAAAATCTATTTTGGCTCTTACACCAAAACATATAATGGTAAACAAAGTTAAAGTTCCAGTTGCTAGTGATAATGAAGTTAAACGATTTTACAAGCCATCGTTAAAACCCATAGTTGGATTTTCAATACCAAACTTTAGATCAAAAACTCCACCATAGAAGAGTCAATAATAATTATCCTCGTCCCTGGCAGCGGCGCCAAAAACTGATTCGTCGTTAAACGTCTAGTCGAGTAATAATATATATATAAGTATCCCGTATAGATGTAAAAAATTCACTTGAGGACAAATGAAAATCTAATCTTTCGGATGTCGTGTCCCAACGAGAGATAATTTGAAATTCACGAAAGCGTTTTGTTTGATGCTTAAATGACAAATATTTTGGTTTTTGGTTTTTAAACTAAGTATATAATAAAAACAAACTATATAAAACTAGATGAGAATAAGCAAGCTAATAAACGAAGAGGAATATAATAAAAAAATAAGCTTGCTAAGTGAATTTATTAGATCCTTAAGTGTGAATTAAATATACAATTAAGTCTTTATCGATGAATCGATATCTTTCTAACAAATCATCTTCTCACAATGTTGGCTTATATTGAAAACAACTTTTATTAAGATATCGATTACTAAATTAATGCCTAATTATTCTTACGGTTTTTGCCCGCTCGAATAACCAAAACAATAATCTAAGTAATATAAAAATTACTAATCAATATTTTCCTTTTTTATTAATCGCACTTAATTCACTAAACAATTTATCACTTAACAATCATATATAAAATCTACTCCTTAAGCATATTAATCAACAAATAAGCAAACATAATCATCATAAGTTGAATAAATCTAAACTACTAAAATTGAAAAGAGAAAGAGAATAGAACCAAATGATAAACCGAATCGAATATAAAACCACCCGGTCTAATAAACTTATTTAAAATCTAAAGCTTAAAACTTGATTAATATCTAAATAACTAATTAGCTAGTAAAGGTATGAACTTTATTCACTAATTAGCTAGCTAAATACTTAAAAAGCTTAAAACTTTATCTAAGAAATAAGCTTAAAAGACCCTTAAGCTCCACGCCAAAGAGGTAGAATGAGTTTTCATCAACAATAAGACAAGCAAAAAGTTAAGACAAATAAGCTATCTGAATAAGCTATAAGCTAAAAGCTTAAATTCTGAAATATCAAGTATTTTGAAATAGAAAAGCTAAAAGCTAGTAGATCTAGACTAATAAGCTATTTTAAAAACTTTTATAAAAACTAGATCTATTTGAAAACTAAATGGAATAAGCAAGATCTAAAAATAAAACATGAAATAAGCTAATAAGCTATCAAAATAAGCTAATCGAATAAGCCCTTAATAAGCTTATTCGAAAGCTATATGAAAAGTAGATCCGAAAATAAGCCAAGTGCTTATTTCGAAAATATATAAGCTTAAAATCAATTCAAATAAGCTATAGAAGATTAGTTGATTAAGAGATAATAAGCTATTAAGCAATAAGCTCAAAGTAAGCTTTAAAAAATAAAATAGAGGATTAGAAAAAGAATAAGCTCAAGTCACTTCCATCACAAACATCTTCATTGATAAGCTAAAAAGAGTTGATTACAATAAGCTAGATAAGCTATAAAAGCTTTTACAATAATCCAAAATAAGCTACACTATTCTACTCCTACTCCTAAATCTACACTACACTATTTTTTTGATCTAAAAACTAATAATTCACACATCTTATGCGTGCTTCAATTTATAGCAAAAAGTAGATAAGGGCATATTCGTCATATCAAGTATCCAACCAATGAGAGTCCAAGATTGAGGGGTAAAAGAGTCTTTTCAGTTTGGAAGGTAGCTTCATAATTAAGCCAATGATTGGCATGGGAGTCGATGACCTCGTACACGTCGAATTATACCTTTATTCTCAATTAGAATTATGCCACGTGGCCATGCAATGCGTTAACTTTACGCATATAATTTCTACACACACAATCTCGCCCTCCTTATCTCTTGAAAGATTGTAAACAAAGGCTCGCCATGTGTCGAATTTAGATTGGCTAAAAGTTGTTAGTGCGTGCGAGTGGCTCAGGTTACACGCCATATTGAATAAATTATGGAGTGTGTGGTACACTCGCCAACATCACACAGCAATATAACTTTGTTATCAAAAATTCCAATTTCCTTTGTATTGGGTCGGGGTTTGCAATTGGGCCATTGATTTCTTTATTCAAATTGTTGGGCTTGTAAGCTTAGCCTTTAATTGTTGGGCCGAGTTTTCACATGTATAATACTTGGACTTTGATAAATATGGGTCGGTCCGACCCATATAAATGGTGTCGGGTCGTCCCACTAAGAGATAAAGGCACCGTCGGACTCGTAATCTCGCTCTCTTTCCAATGGAGTGATCGGGAAATATTAACGACTTCGTCTTGTGTAACAACACCCACCCCGAGTAGAATCGGATTAACGCAAGCAGAAATTAGCAATTTGGTGTTACTAAATAGCATCTGTCACCACGATAATAGAAAACGAATCAAATAAGACGTTTACCAAACATGTGTTTCATAATTATTCAGAGTTAAAAGTGCGTTTAGGTCCCACAGAATCGTAACCACCGTCTATTACAAACCATGAAAAACAAATTGTTTTCAAATAAAAGACATTGTTTTAGACACAACATAAGATATCGTTTTTGAAAGACCGAAACACACAAGCAGTCTTTCCATAAATCCATCACCACACGCACGACACCTCCACGCCATCGTTGCCTTCAGCCTTGGTTACCTGGGATAAAACATGTTTAAAACGTCAACAACAAAGTTGAGTGAAATTCATAGATTTTAAATTAATCAATAAGTAAAAAACCTTTGAACACATTATTAGTTCTCGGGAAAACAAAGCAACAAATGCAATGTATAGCATTTTCTTTTCTTTCACGCAATAAGCTCATGACACCGAACGTTAACAAAACATATGGCATTTCATATGT
The DNA here is from genome assembly GCA_026074375.1 of Tanacetum coccineum. Taxonomy (NCBI): domain Eukaryota; kingdom Viridiplantae; phylum Streptophyta; class Magnoliopsida; order Asterales; family Asteraceae; genus Tanacetum; species Tanacetum coccineum. Next base: position 135,742 of record BQNB010001501.1, read on the forward strand.
TAAAGGTGTCCCAAACAAGGTATTATTGTCATATACCTACTATATTTCTATTAACAAAATGTCCGTTTGACAGGGTGGTCACAAGGATTCAAACCCCGAACAGGGTTGTCAAACCCAATAGATATATCTAATGCATTAGCGTTCACCTCGCAACAAGGCAATTAACGGTTCATGAAATAAGAGACTTCGACAATAGCAACTTATGCAGAAACAATCTCATAATCGGGTCCAGCATACCGAAAATCATATGTGTTCGATTTATAAAACAAATATGTATCCCCCTCGCGGGTGTAAAAACATTTAAAAGAATTTAATGTGAGGCTATGAACTCACCTTAAGCAAATAATCCAAATCAATCAATCAATCAACAAGCGCAATAAACTTCACGTCTCAACTGCGACCTATATAGTACATATATATAGCGGCACGTGACTAAAAGTATAACATATCATATATTGCATACTTGAATATATATATATATATATATATATATATATATATATATATATATATATATATATATATATATATATATAATTATCACTATTCTCGTAGTATACGCAATCAAATCGTAAAAATCTCCAAGTGCGACGCAAACCATTTCGCATTGACTCACCTGAACAATATCACAACGTTTCTCATAAAGTTTCCATTTTAGAAAGCATAGCCAAAAAAAAATTAAGGAAAATATAATCCAAACTTAGCAATTCTAACTAGTTTAATAACATTTGAACCCTTTGCTTGTTATATAACAATGATCAAAATTTGTTTACGCAAGTTTGACTTTCAAAATCAAACTTCGTAGTTTATGTTTTTACCCCAAATAACCAAATCCTCGACTCTGGCCCGAAAAATTCATCGATTTTAAGGAGTTACAAGCCACTCTATAATACAAAAACGAACCTTAGAACATCCTTTATCATATTTAGATTTCAAAAATTTCTCGACATGCTATGGTCAAGTCAAACTTTCTGGTCAATAAAAGTCAACCCAAATCACATTTTTAGCAAAATCCAACCATCCCAACATGTTTAACTAGTCTAAAAACATGTACTAAAACTATCAAACATATGTTATGTCACACCCCCAAACGGGGCCTAGTCGGAAACACGTGTCCCGTTGGCTACGACAAAATACACATCACACAAGATACAAAGAACTACCTTTAAGGGTACGTTTGAAAATCCAACATAGTTGCATTAATTAAAATAATTAAAGTTTGACATAAGTTTAAAGATAATATGCAGAAGCGAATAAAAGTTTTAGAAATTAACAAACGCTGTTTTAAACAGTGGGAAAAAACGCAGTTTCTTGAAAAATCGCCCAAATCAATAGCGACACCAAATAGCAAGCAAAGACATCCATATCTACGCACCTTAGAAAAAACAATATTCTAAAACGGTCAACATAAAAGTTGAGTGAATACATAGGTTTGAATTTAATATTAAAAGTGGACCCACAAGTTTCACAGTGAACGCAACGAGACAGTTATAACAGAATAACAACTTCACATAAAATAATGTATTTACTAATGCACTAAGCTCAATGACATCGAGGCTCAATTAAAAGGAAGCTTTTAAATTCCAAATAGTCTTCCACGCCTAGAGGTATTTGAACCAAGAGCAAATATTGATATTCCGACTTGGGTAAAAACCTTTTGTTCGGGACCCTTTACCTCATCAAGAAAGCGCAACTGTACCCGTATAGGGGATAATACTCCCCAATAGATCTATTTTACAACCATCGCAGCATCACTTAACCAGTACTGTCGGTTAAGCAATTGACGGTTCCATGATAATACGGGCTATATGTGTCTAGATCAGCTACTTAGGCAACACGTAATCAGGAAAATGAAACGTAAAGTAACAACGTAAAGTAACTGTGTCCATAGTTTAAAAACAAGCAATGTTTCTCACCCCAAAGTAGTAAAACATGGGGATATGAACTCACCTTAGCAAGATGAGCAAATGATAATCACGCAAGAAAAGATGATATAGAAATCTAGCCGCGACCTAGAATAATAACGCGTCTTAGAAACACGGAAAATATGCCAAGAATTGCACAATATATTCATCACCAAAAGACATTCATGTGTGTTTGCTTTGGTTTGATTATCAAATCATGACGAAATAAAATCATATAGTTTTTCGTTAAGTTTCGGCGTTTAACCAAAAATTACTATTTTTTAGTAAGTTTCTATTTTAGGAAAGTTTTTAGTTTTGGGACGTTAATACCGTCCCATACATTTGCTTAATTCATATTTCCTTAAGTGCACTAGAAAAATCTAAACGTTTAACTTCCATGTCCATCTTGCTAAAATTTACCAAACTTACTATTTTTAGTAACCTTAACATTTTTCCTAAAATATGCTAATGACGTCTTTAAATGATACAAATCAATATATATATATATATGTTACTATATGTTTTGCTAGCGTTTTAAAAGCTTAAAATACCTCGAAAGTGTCCGAAAACCCATTTTACTATTCACATCAGCAACTATTCATTTGGTTTTGCCGAAAAATATTTCAAATTTCATTTGGCTATAACTTGACCGTTTTATGTCCAATTTTAGTGTGCGATATTTGAAAAACTATCAAAACTACTTTTACGCCCATTGAAAATATTCCTAAGTCATCAAAACCTCAAAACCATTTCGGATTAGCAACATTATTTTCGTAAACGCTTCCAAAAATCACACCAAACTTCACAATAGTGCTTAATCTAGCCTAATCTCCATTCACAACTAAACCACACCTAAAAATAACATAATCCCTTCATTTCTATTGTTGCAACTCTCATCTCACCAAGAACATGATATTTAACTAGTGAAATAAAGTAACATCATTATTTATAAAGTCTTGTTTTATAATCTTTCAAAAATTTA
>BQNB010001502.1:0-27219 GCA_026074375.1 Tanacetum coccineum
AGGACTTGAGGTGTAATAACACAATACACTTTGGGGGACTAAAGTTGCCAAGTCCCCAAAGTTTAAACCTGTTACAAGTACTGTACATCTTCTCAAGTTTTCCCGCCAACATCACAACCCCACCTCTGTCACCTCCCCCCTCCTCGAATACTGTTCATACCCGTCCAAAACCATCACCACCAGCAAACCCCACCCCCACATGGGCACTCGTCCACCTTGGCAATCCCCAACTCAACCATTGGACAAGAATTTTCAAGGGTTTAGATCGTCCTGAGTGGACAACAAGATTAATGAATGGCTCAGATTGGGTTTGTGTTTCTACACACACAACAAACACACAAGACTCATTTTACTCAGCAAACAAGCACACAGGAAGAAGAGACCAAAAAAAAAGCTAGCTCGTTTTTCTCTATAAATAGTCCTTGTAAGCCCTTGAGGCAAAGTGTGTTTTTTTTAGAATTCAGTTTTAGTTTTTTAACTTAAGTTAACTTTATGTACTTTTAATTTTTAAGATCAATGAAAATTCAGCTTTATGTTTTAATTTTTGTTCCAAGTTCTTAAGTTATCTTAAAGTTTCTTTTAAAAGCTCATATAAGCTCTCAACTAAGCAATCTTATAATCTGTTCAAATTTAAATACAAAAATTTTAAAAAAAAAACCAAAAAGAAAAAAAAGAGGTGCTGAATTATAAGCTTATTGGATGAATGAGCAGACAAGGATGGCTCATTGGGTTTGTAGTTTAGCTTATTTATAAGCTAAGGGTAGGATTAGAGCTTATTTAGGTTTCATATACTCCTGTTTTGAGCAAGGAGTTAAGGTACATTTCTCTTTAAATTTTTCTTGCATTTTACTGTAGAACAGCTTATTTTAGCTTATTATTGCTTATTTTACTTGTTTAATGCTTATTTATGCTACTTGTGTTTAGTTTTTGCTTATTTGGATTTTGTTTGAGTTAAGTAATGAAACTGCCTTAGATACCTTGTTTCTGCCTATTGCTTATTTGCTTTTTCAAGTGCTTATTTGCTTTTGCTTTCTACTTTTTATTGCTTAATATTACATGCTTGATAATTGTCTTTAAAAATCTTTGCTTAAATCAGTCCTTAAAAGCTTTTAAATCTGTCTTAAAAATATAAAGGGGTGTTTGGTTTAAGCCCAAAATGGGTCAAAATGGTATGGTCATGGGTTGTGGTCATGTGGCAATCTTTGGCAAACTTTGTGAGCTAGTTTAAGTCTGCTTTCCAAGATTTTTAAAAAAAGAAAAAAAAGTGTTTTCAAGCTTAGTGTTGTTTTCTTAAATCTGTCAAGAAATTTAAAAAGGGTTAAATGAGCTTATTTGTTAAGCTCTTAATATTCTGAGTTTAGGCTTAAAAAGTGTGTCATTAGTGAGTTAAAAACAAGTAAGTCAAACCATTTGTGGTCACTTGCATTTTTCTCAAAACTGTCAACATAACTTTGTGTTTTTCAAAAGTAAAAAAAAATGCTGAATTTCATTCCCCATTATCAGATAGTTTAAGTTGTTGTTAGACCTTAAATTTTTGTGCATAAGTTCATTTTAAGCTACTTTCAATCTGTTTCAACTTACTTTTTGTTTTTAAGCTTATTAGGTTACTTATTTTTAAGCTCACTTTTTCACAAAATTTCTTTGTAAAACTGCCCTGGTGCTAAGGGCTTGCCTTTAAGCCCACTTTTCTAGCTTATTAGTGAACCTTAGTTCAAGCTTTTGGCTTTTCTGGAAAGCCAATAAGCTCTTTTATAAGTCCCCTCATTTGCAGACCTTAGCTTGGCCTCTAGGTAGCTTAAAATTAAGCTCAAATTAGGCTCTTGACTGTCTTATTTAGTTTAGTGTAGGAAATAGCTTATTCTCTCTTTCCAGCTTATTAGAAGCTTCTTAGTTGATGATTTTTGCTCTCACTTGCTTATTAAGTCTGTTTTTGTGTCTGCCTTTGCTTATTTTGTAACTTTCTTTGCTTATTGTTTGTGAAAAGTCAAAAAGAAAAAAAACCCTTGTGTGCATTTGGATAAGCCCTCTGTCCAAACTTTGAGCCCTTTTCTGGCTTATTTTTAGCTTTTCCCAAAAAGTGCTAGTTATAAAAAATGATAAGCTCAAGGTGATGATCAAGTTTGTATAAAAAGTTTTGAAAAAAAAGGATAAGGGGAAACCCGGGTGAGCAAGACTCGAACCCGGGTCTCAACCCTCATCAACCTTTTTCATAACACACTCCTACCGCTGTGCCCTTGGGACTTCTTCGTTAGAAGCCCAAGTGGTTATTAACTTAACCACATTTTGCCATTAAGCCTTTCAGCCCTTGTGGGCTTATTCCTGGCTTATTTATAAGCTGTGGGTTCAAGTTGGTATTTTTCCTAGGGTAGTCGTAGCTTAATCTATTTTTCTGTATTTTTTCGTAATTTTTACTGTTCATTTACTAATTTTTATAATTTATTTTCTTTTAAACTGTTTTTAATTCATAAAAAATAAATAAAAAGTCAAAAAAATATTTTTCTTTTTTAGAAAATTTTCTTTTATCAGTTTTCACTTAGGAAAAATAGAAAATCTTTCGTAGGGTCGTTTTTGCAAAATCATACTTTTTAAAGAACGGGATTTACCCCCGTTTTTGTTTTTTCATTTTAGAGCTCGTTTTAACTCCGTTTTCGGTCTAGTCTTTTTCATTCTTCATTATTAGTCATCTAGAGTAGATTAGAAGTAAAAATTTCTTTGTAGGGTAAATTTTTAAGATTTTAGGTTTTTGACCCCTTGTTCGGGATTCCTGCTCTCGTTTTTCAATTTAATTTCATAATTTTTAGGTTTTTCTCAATCGTTTTTGCTTATTATTGATTAATTTAGCTTTCTAAACTCCCAAATCATTAATCTCATTCAAACTCCAATTTTCCGACTGTATCGATTCTCAAGCACAACCTCGTTGGGGATAAACGACCCGGGAATATTCTATACTACTTCTCGGTTTCATTGATTATTTTTAGATTATACTTATTATATATATTTTATTATATTATATATATATATATATATATATATAAGGTTTAGTTTAAAAACTACCAATCAACGATTTAACCAGTTATCGATTTAACCAGTATAAGGGGAAAATAAGCCTTAAAAACTATTCTTTCATTTGTCATTTGCTTTTCCTTAAAATGATGGGTAATATATCGAAACATAACAAAAGAGGTTATTTTTACCCAAATTTAAATTTTTTTATGACACATACCGACGAAAACCAAGTATTAATAGCGTCTCATGGATAGGAATTTATATGACTAGCACAATAACCCTCAGAATTCCACCCTAAAAATGTGAGGTTCGCCCTTAGATCTTTAGGAATTCGGGTATCTATTATTGATACCCAAGATAGTTTATACCTTTAGCTTTCTCGAGTTAAGGAGTGAGCAGTCACATATGTCTATTCCGTCGTTACGGATGTGTGTGTGTGGTCTTCGTCGCCTTTTCTGGAGCATTGAGATCGGTATTAAATTATATGAGTGTACCGATAGTATATTAAATTCTAGAACTTGTTATTGTGATGCATCCCGAAACTGCATAGTAAGTATTAGGATTTGCTTGATAAGAGGCATTATGATTAACCCATGTTTTAAACCTGTAATTGTTATGATGGTCACATCAATCATATAACCATCCTACACCTTTGTCATGCACTCATCATTAGTGCAGGATAGCCCTAGTACAACTCTCTAAGCCTATCATTTTTCAATACGATTCACTATCGGACTTAGAAAAAGAGCATACCAAATCGGTCTATCTTAGGAATGAAGAAGACAAGAGAAGAGGAGTAGAGTATGTAATGAGCAAGATACTAGGAATTTACAAAGAATGCCTAGAACTTGACCGAATACATAAAAGGTAATGGATGATGGAAGGAGAAAGTCGAGCGTAAGAACGTGTGACTTCGAGTCTAGCTACAAGACTTGTTAATAAAGAAAAGCGCTTCTTGAAAGGCAACCCAATTTACTTTTCCCGTAAATTAGGAGTGTCGTGTGTATTTTAATTCTTTATAGTTTGTTTTATTATGTTTGAACTATCTTGTAATCATGCTTTGTTTGTCTTTAACCTCGTCTTAATTTCAATCAAAGGTATTTTGCAAATAATAATTGTAGGGGAAATTTATCTGGCTTATTGAACCAAAAGTTCAAGCATGTTTAAATAAATTGTTCAGATTAATTCGCGTCAGTTTTGAGTCATATGATTGAATTGTTAAATCTTAGGTTTTATGCACCTATTTGTACAGGAATTAACTTATGGAGTCAAGTGCAGGAAATTTTTCATCAAAATTTTTTTTTTGTTTTCACAGAGCGTGTAGTAGCGGCTTCATGATTTACACGTCGACGCCATCCACCATACGACAAACATGTGACGGGGACACAATAACCCTGACGGCCGTCATACGCCCAGTTTCCAAAAAAACTCAAATATTAATAATTATTTTTGAAAAATAAAAACTTGCACAACATTTAAAATATGTATTCTTCTGTTATAAACCTGCAAAACCTAATGAGTTTAACAATTCTCTCATCCTATCTATCGAGTCGAACCCTAAATTCACATTGTATATTTGTCTATCGCACATTTTATGCTTGGTGTAGTTGTCTTTGTCTTTGATTACAGGTTTATAATTTGATTGAGAAGAATGCTTGAAGATCTTAGGATACTTTCAAAGGATGAATTCTTGGAGGAGATTTAACCAGTTATCGCATGTTTCTTCTCCATTATTGAGCAAACCAGGGGAGTACTAGTTTCTTTTCCTTGTTTTCTTTTCCCTTTATTCGTTCTTACGGGTACTTCTAGAGAACATTGGGGATATGTTTAACTTAAGTGTAGGGGAAAAAATAAGCCTTAGAAACAATCTTTCATTGTTCATTTTCTTTGTCCCTTGAAAATGATGGGAAATATATCGAAACGCAGCAATAATAGGTAATTTTTACCAAATATTAAATTATTTTTATGACACATACCGACAGAAAACCCAAGTATTAAAGCGTTCTCATGATATGAATTTATAATTAACTAGCACAAAAACCCTCAAATTCCACCCCCACAATGTGATTCGCCCTTAGATATTATACTTGTTAGCTGTTCGAAGTTAAGGAGTGAGCAATCAAGTGTGACTTTTCCGTCGTTACGGGATTTGTAATTCGAGGTTTTTGTCGCCTTTTCTAAACATAGAGCAATCAGTTTACTTTAGGATTATGAGAGTATACCGGTAGCATATTAAAATTCTAGAACTTTTTATTGTGAATGCCTTTCCGAGACCGCATATTAAAGTATTAGGATTTGCTTGAATAAGAGGCATTAGGATAACCCATTTTATAAAACCTATAATTGTTAAGATGGTCACACTCGATCATATAACTATCTCACACCCTTGCCATGCACGAATTTTTAGTGCAGGATACCCTAGTATAACCCTCCGAGCCTATCATTTTTCATGGTTCTCATAATTTTCCGGTGGATTCCAGATTATTAATGAAGAGCATTGTCACCCTTTAAACCAATCGTTACATAATAGCCGAAAAAGCCTTAACCTACTGTATTTACTCATTTAGTACTAATTGTGTTTAAACCCAAAGATAATTATTTTGAGTACAAAAACGGTTTGCTAGTCCTTATCCCTTGTAAATACAGTTTGGGACGATTAGTGGGATTCATGGTATAATTAATTCGCGGAAGAATGGGGAAGAAAAGTTAAGCCAATTACCCCCAAAAAAAATTTATGTTTTGTCAAATTATTCTCCATGTTATTTGTTGAATCCACCTCAATACGGGTCCATTAGTTAGATTGTAAATATAGAGCATGTAAAAGCTTAAGTGTAGGGGTACGTATTATAAACCCCATGTGATGTATTATGTTATTAAAAAATGAGAAAAGCAAAAAAGAAGATTGGATGTAGAGTTTTTGCGTAGATTTTGTAGAATCTTCATCAAAGTCTTGCTTAGCAAGCCAAACCAAAGAGTATCCGTGTAAATAATTTAGCTAACCCTTTCCACTCCAAATTCAACCCAAAGCCACCCAAATGTTATCCATCCATTTTGTTTCCATTAATATGTTATCTTACACCTAAACCTGCCAACAACCCTTTAAAAAAGAACTCTTTGATAGTAATGAATAATAACATGCACCTAGCGGTGGGAGGTTTGATTCTTTACCAAGCCTATGTAATTTATATGCTAAGACAGTTAATGAGTGTTGATTTTTATTGTTCCTCCAATGGTTTATAATTACTTATACAGACCGAGTGAAAGAGAGAATCCTTAAACACTTATCTGAGGTGTTAGTATATACTTTCCGTGCTTTTGATTACGAGGTCTACAAGGTTGTGTTGTAAAATACTTTTAAAGAGTAGGTAAAATGACCATCCTATTGTTATTGTCTAGGTAGAAAATCTCATTTGGTTGAGGACAAGAAAATCCTAAGTGTAGGGGTATTTGATGAGGTGTCATTTTATACAATTTTTCGGGGTCGTTTAACCTCCTAAATCGTGCATTTATGCCCAAAATAGGTACTTAATCATTCTTTTTCAGGTATTTCACATTGGGAAGACATTTAGAAGAATTACACGTGACTTGGGCTCATTTGGAGAAGAAACGGACAAGACTACGGACCTACACCAACATCACTCAAGATAATGTTCTCAGCAGCTGGAGACGGCGTCACCAATATAACGTGACACCGTCACAACAAAGACCAAGACGACGTCACTGGATCTCACGACGGCGTCAGAGTACACGATCCACCCCCATTATCTAGAATATTCTCTATCATGACGGCGTCACGCCTAAAACGCGATGCCGTCACAACGATTTCCCTATATATACAAACCCGAATTTAGGGTTTTGAGTGTGTAACTTTAGAATAAAAAGAGGGTACAAACCCTATCTCGTTTAGCAGCTGTTAGGGACGATTTTAGGGCCTAGAAACCCTATTGTACTTCCTCTAACTCATGTTTTAATCAAGTAAGGTTTATTTAATCATTTCATATGTCTATGTGTTGTTTGATTCATCTATGTTCTTGCTTTATTAACTGTTGATCCCAATAGAATAGATCTTGATTAGCTTGTATAAAGCTAAGTTGTATTGAATGAATCCAAAACAACTATGATAGAAACTTTGATTGTGAATATCAAAGACTATGTGGAATCTAGTTAATGACACTAAGGAGAATTTCAATGAAACAGTAATGAATAAGATCAATAACAAATAGTTTACCAAACTTTCAGCCTCAATATAATACGAACACTCTTAATAGTGTTAGGGTTACAAAACCTTGAAGCTACAAATAGATTGATAGAACAATGAAAGATATCAATCTCTATGCCCTAGGACTTCCTTCTATACACCAAGGAGTCCTAACTGGCTTACAATATTTTCTTAAGTTATCATGATCTTCTAAACAAATAACTTATACGTATCTTTTACAAAAATATCTCATACATATCACATAAGCAATCTTTATCTTCAATCAATCTTTATCCTTTAGCAGTTGTTATCTTTTAGCAATTGTAACTCTGTCAGCAGTTGTAACTTTTGTACCAGCAGCACTAACTGTTTACAAGCAACATTAACTACTTAGAATATTTTCTTCATTCTTCTTTAGCAGTACTAAGTTACACTAGCAGTACTAACTTTACTCTGGCAGTACTAACATTACTAGCAGTAGTAACTAGCAGTACTAATATACACTGGCAGTAGTAACTTACACTAGCAGTACTAACTACTAAGCATATTTTTCATAAAGATTACTAACAACACTAAGTTTTGCTTGGCGGCAGTAACAAACCTTAGCTGTCTTAACTTCCACTTAGCAGTAGTAATTTCCAAACAGCTTCACAAAATCATCAAGTTTCTTCATTTAAAGCTTCATAATCACCACGAGGATGGTTTCAAACACTTCCAGGATTCTTGAGCTGTTTAGTCATGAGCTTAAGAAGCTGATAACACATTTCATTCCAATGATCACCTTGAAGCTTCTTGTTGAGCATGCTTGTGATTATTGCAGGTGTAAGGGTATACTTTTTCTCTACTAGCTTAAAGATATGCATAGATTGCAATCTCAGAAAGTGTACTCCACAAGAATCAAATAGCTTCTATATCAACACTTTCATCTTGCAGAGTCCTCCATACTGGAATTTCTACATTAGGTTCAAACATTGTCATTAGATCCCCCCATAACACTCTATCATAGCCCTCCTCTGGCCTTGTTGACCCATGCTTAGCTTTCACCAGTTTCAACAGAGTTTCTAAATCTTCTCTGTCAAATTTCTAAGCATATGAATAAAGGTTGAGTACCTTTTAGAACTTCCATCCGCTCTTATAATCTAAAATTGGCTGATTTTTCCTTCTTTGATTATCTTCTAGTCAACAATGCATGGAGGCTTAGTGGCCAAAGGAATAGCATCAATTGCTACTTCCTCTTCATCAGGAACAATGTTCAAAAGTTCTTTCATCCTAGCTTCTTCCTGATCATCATCTACTTTAGCATCATTTATCTTTTGCTTCTTAGCTACTTCTTGTTCTAGCTATGTGCCTGCTCTCTTAGTACTATCCTTTACTCTCTTTTCACTACCTTCTACCAACTCTATTTTGTAGTCAACAAAAGTGTTAACTCTTTTGAAAGCTTTATCATACTTGTCCTTGATAACTTTAAACTTGAAGCCCTTCAACTATTTCAGAGTGTATCCTTCCATGTTTTTCAGATAGTTACAATATAGCTTTCTTTGTTGAGCTTGAGTTGGTGGTTTGTTCCTCTTTTCTCTTGCTCTTATTTCTGCAAAGTGTTTCTTTCTAGCTTCTAAGAGTTGTACAAACAACTTTGACTTTTCTTCAATACTCAACTGCTCTTGTTCTTCTGCTTGTAATTGTTGAGCCATTTGATAGTCAACATCCATCATTGCTTGTGTGTTATCCCATGATTCAATTAAAGCTATGTTGGCTTCTTCTTCCTTTTGTCTTGTAAGCCTCTCTTCTTCTTCTAATTCAGCTTGTAATTGAGCTTGAAGATTTAGAGCAACCTCTTGATCATACATAATCTGATCCTTCTTCTTCAAAGGCTTCTCAGACTCAATCATTTTTGCCTTGCCTTTGTCCTGTGAAGGTTTTGATGCAGCTGGTGTTGTTGTTGTAGTTGTTGTTGTAAATTCGCTTGGCTCTTGAATCATAACCCCTCTAACTTTGGGTTTTGCAGCTTTGATCTCTATTAAAGTCTGAGCCAGGGTCAATTCATCAACAGTTGTTGTTGTAGCACTTTTAGTAGTAACTTCAGCAGTACTAACTACCTTTTCAACCTCAACTTCCTGCTCATCTAAAACACATGTATCAAACATTAGGTTATCATCATTCCTCCCCTGAGTCTCATCAATCAATGTAACCTCTGCATCAGCATCAATATCAGCTATTTTCCTTCCCTGTTTGGATGCATCATCCTGATCACCCAAACTAGCTTCATCAGAGGATTCTACCCTTCTAACTGAACCAACCTTCCTTAACCTTTTGAGCCCTGGAGTTCTTGACTTATTCCTCCTCTCTAGCTTCTTGACCTTCTTCTTTAGACTAGAAATTTCACTATCTAGAGTTGTCTTTTTGTAAGTTGGTACATAAGTCTATCAATTCAGTAAGTTTTAGTCTATCATCACCACTGAGCAGTGGATCATTGGAAGTTGTAGGTACATTTTCATCTGGTACATTATCAGTAGCACCACTAGGCTGAGGAACCTTAGTGTTCTTTTTCTTGGACTTCATTGATTTTTTCTTCCTCTAAGGTTGGGATGATGATGGTTGAGTAATGATGGGTGTGTGATGGGGATCAGTTGGTATTTTTGAACCTTCACCCATTTCTTCATGAGCTTAAACCATCATAGTTTGAAATAAAGGGGTAACTCTTCTAGAAAAACCTTTCCTTTCCCTCTTCATATTCCCAAATATCTTCTTAGTATAAGAGGGGTAACATAAATCCTTTTATAATGTGACATATCCCCAACTTGTTTATTCACAAATACTTGTACGAATCTTGGATACATCCAGAATTTTACCATACTATCCACATTCTTCACCATATTATCAAAGATATACTTGGAAAAGTTGAATTTTTGGTTTGTGGCTAAGCAAATAATTGCAAAGGCCATAGTGCTACTAAATTCGTTCCATGCATCAACCTTAGCACTTAGGCATTGCAAAAATTGTCATGAATTAAAAAACTTTCTTGAGGAGAAAGAAAGAAGCCTGTTAAATGTAAGCTTCTGAGAAAGTTTTTCATACCCCTTGAGTGTAAGCTATTTAAAAATTGTAGCATTTGGCAGACAATCAACACCATTAGCATCTTCCAGTTGAAGATCTCTCCTTATTATGGATTCAGTTATAATCACCTTCTTCTTATCCACTAGGGCTTGCAATTGTACTTCCTTATTAACCATTTTGCTTTGACAGTATCCCATAACTGTTTAACACATGAACAATAGATTGTAGGATTGACGGTTAAAGCATATTTGATAGGGTTTGCATTTCAGAATTCAAACTATTCTCAAACCCTTCACTTTAGTGGGTTCTAAAAACGGCAACTAAATTAGAGTTATCAGAAACTTTAGATCCGACATTATGTTGGGTTTTGATGAAAATGATGAAATTGAGTTAGGGTTTATGATTTAGAGAGTATATGAAAGATTAAAATCGATTAAATGAGTGATTACAACCCTTAATCAAAGTATTTATGAAAATACCCTCAACAACATTAACGTTCACCAGCAGTTCTAAGTTTATGCCTAATAGCATTAACTTTTAACAGCAGTTGTAAGTTTATGCCTAACAGTATTAACTTTCAACAACAGTTGTAAGTTTATGCCTAATAGTATTAACTTTTAACAGCAGTAGTAACCCAGTAGTAAGTTAAGCCAAGCAGCATTAACTTTGAATCACCAACATTAACTCCAATTCCATTCTAATCAACTTTTCCATCATCAAATTAACATTTTATCTTACAAAATCTATTGTCTGTTTTTGATTTCTCTCAATTCTTTTAGCTCACAATTCTCTCTGTCTGTTTTTGATTTCTCTTAATTCTTTTAGCTCACAATTCTCTTTGTCTGTTTTTGATTTCTCTTAGTTGTTTTAGCTCATAATTCTCTCTGTCTGTTTTTGTTTCACACATCTCTCTTTCTATTTTTTAGCTCACTATTTCTCTCAATTCTTTTTCTCACCAATTCACTCTATCTATTTTTATTTTCACACATCTCTCTTTCTGTTTTCAGCTCACTATTTCTCTCAATTCTTTTTCTCACAGTATTAATTATACCTGCAGTAGTAAGTAGTAACTCAACAGTGTTGAGTATAACTAGCAGCACTAATTATACTTAACAGCAGAAACTTTTAAGTTACAAGTACTTACTCCAATTTCATCCTTAGTAGCTTTTTCATTCCATTCCAAACATCCTTCCATTAATCAAGATTTCATAGATTAAGCATTCCAATACTTGCAATCAGATATTGAAATCTGCTAACATCAAATGCTTTTGTGAGCAAATCTACAACATTTTGATCCGTATGAATTTTGATCATCTGGATAAGCTTCTTCTCATTGAAATCTCTGATAAAGTGGTGCCTAATCTCAATGTGCTTTGTTATCGAATGAAAAACAGGGTTCTTCACTATGCAGATAGTACTTTCATTATCAATATGAATCTTAGTCTGCATAAAGTTATATCCATAATCTAGCAATTGATTTTGGATCCAAAGCACCTGTCCACAGCAATTGGAAGCAGCTATATACTCAGCTTCAGTTATGGAATTAGCAACCACAGTCTGCTTCTTGCATTGCCATGAGATCAACCTGCACATGAGGAATTGACAACCTCCTGTTGTGGACTTCTTATCTAAGGTTGCTCCAGCATAATCACTATCAGTGTATGCTACCAAATCAAAGGAGAATCTTTTGGATACCAAAGACCCAATTTAGGTTGACCTTTTAAGTATCTAAAAATCCTTTTCACAGCATGAATATATGAAACTTTTGGGTTGACTTGGTATCTTGTACAGGCACACACTACAAACATAATATCAGGTCTTGAAGAAGTAAAATACATCAGTGATCTAATCATGGATCTATACAAGTGTTCATCTACATCTTCACCAGCTGCATCTTTGAGCAAAGGCTTATGGGTTTCCATACGTGTGCTTGCTGTCTTGACATCAGTAAAACCAACTTTCTTCAAAATCTCAGTCACATACTTGTCTTGACTGATAAAAATCCCATCTTCCTTCTGCTTCACTTGCAGTCCTAGGAAGAATGTGAGTTCACCCATAGAGCTCATTTGAAACTTCTTATGCATCATCTTCTCAAACTTAATGCATAATGACTTCTTTGTAGAACCAAAAATGATATCATCCAATTACACTTGAACTAACAGAATATCACTTTTAACCCTTCTGATAAACAAAGTCTTGTCTATCTTTCCTCTCTGAAACCCATTGTCTAATAAATAAGTTGACAAGGTTTCATACTAAGCTCTGGGAGCTTGATGCAATCCATAAAGTGCCTTTTCTACTTTGTATACTTTGTTAGGGAAGTCTGGATCTTCAAATCCTGGTGGTTGACAAACATAGACTTCCTCTTCAATCTTTCCATAAATAAAAGCACTATTGACATCCATCTGGTACACCACAAAGTCTTTAAATGAGGCATAGACTAAGAATAACCTAATTGCTTCAATTCTGGCAACAGGAGCAAAATCCTCATCATAGTCTATTCCTTCTTCTTGTGTGTATCCTTATGAAACCAATCTTGCCTTATTCTTAATCACAATGCCTCTTTCACCCTTCTTGTTCCTGTAAACCCATTTAGTCCCAATAGCCCTTTTTTCCATTTAGTAAATCCACTAGAGTCCAAACCTTTTGTAATTTGAATTGTAGTAGCTCATCCTGCATCGCTTCTATCCAGCTTGGATCCTTCAATGCATGAATTACCTTTTTGGGTTCCTCTTGTGATAAAAAGCAAGCAAACAAGCAGTTTTGAAAGTCTTTATGGTTTATTCTTTGCTGAACTGAACTAAACAAACCATGTTCTTCCAAATTCTTTGTCATTCTTCTTGTTTGAGGTGCTGAATGCAGGTCTCTAATAATTTGTTCAACATGATGATCTTTGTATATTCTTGTATTTAGAATAGGACTGGCAGGCATAAATGCATCTAAATTGTTCATGTCAGCCTCTGCACCAACATCTTCATCATTATCTGAATAAACAATGTCTTCCAATTCAGGCATATATAGATCATCTAGAAGTTCAATGCTTGATTTTGGATTAACAACATTAACTTCTATGCCAGCAGCATTAACAGTTGAACTAACAGCATAAACATTGTTAGTGTTGTTTCCATCACTAGCCGTATTAATATTGTTAGTGCTGTTAATATTATCATTCTTCTCATGATTAATTCTTGGCTCATCTATACTTGGAACCTCACTATCTTCATTCCCTAGATCTTCAGCATCCTTCTTTTCCTCCTCCCCTGATGGTTTAAATCCAGCATCAAGAGAATCCTTTAAATTTCGAGAGCATAGTGGATCAGCAGGCCACATTGGTAGCAGAATGTAATCTTTGCTAGGTACTGTCTCCATTCTAGCTTTACCTGCATCATTACATGCTTTTGTACCTACATTGCCATTAGTTTGATTCCCTGCAACAACTGGCTTATAGTTCATAGATTTTGTTAGTGCATCTATATCAAAAATCCAATTAGGTCCACTTCCTGCAATATTCAATATATTTTCACTAAATTGAACATGCATGTTTTAAGCCTTTCTTTTTGTATTATTGTACCTCAGTTCTATTTTCAAAGTTTATGTCGTAAGTTTTCTGGTTTTTAATAAAAGATAAAGAATTCTTTTTATATTGCCAATTGTCGAATTTTGAAGTCTAATTTAAGTTTCTTCAATTCTTTAAACTTGTTAAGAGTGTGGTTAAAGTGTTTAAACAATATCTTAATAAATCACTTTCTCAGCTTTCAATTAACAAAAAAATCAGTAAAAAAATCGTTTTATATAATTAAAGGGGTGTTTGGCATAGACTGCAAAATGGGTCATTTGGGGATTTTAATGGGTCATACCCACTCAGCCATCTTTGGCTGAGTGTGTAGGGCTTATTAGGCCACTTTAATTACCAAATTTAGTTTTGAAATAAGTTTTTAAATGTCTTTTGGTTTCTGTCAAAAATTTGAATAAGCAAATCCAAGTTAAACCACTCAAGCTGCTTTGGCAGCTTAAAATACACCATTAATGTGCTTGTTGCTGTGTTTCTAGCCCTTTCAAAAAGCCCCTTGTTCTGTCTTTGGTTTGGCAGCATAAGTCAAAGTGTGTGTATGCATGTGTGCTTTTGAGAATAGCCATTTTTAAGCCCATTGTTCAGCAGCTTTAAATAAGCCTTAAGCCCCAATATTTTGAATATAAGCTCAATTATGGCCCTTTTCAATCTGTCTTGGGTTGATTTTGGGAAATAAGCCCTTGTGAGCTTATTGGGATAAGCCAAAATAAGCCCTTTGCCACTGCTTTGCCTCCCCTGGTGCTAGACACCAAAGTTAAGCCCTTTTTTCTAGCTTATTTTAAATATAGCCATAGAATTTTATTGTTTCTTAACATAGCTTGTAGGTAGTTTTATTAGGTTCAGCAGCTTAATTTACTTAGTTAGCTTATTTATATAGCTTAATCTAGGCTTAAAGTAGCACTTTTTCTGTTTTCTTTAAAAACTGTTAGACTTAGCTTATTTCATATTAGCTTATCTTAGGGCTTATCTAGATAACTTAGCTTAAACTTAGGACTCCCTTAGCCTTATTAACTGTCCCCCATAATTGTAGCTTATTTTGCAGCTTAAAAAACCAAAAACAAAGAAAAATAAGCTAATAAGCTTATTGAGTTCTGCAGCCCCATAAAAGCTTATTTTTTGGCTTATTCAGTGCTTAAAAGTCATAAGTGCCTTTATTAAAAATGTTCCCCTTAAGCCCCTGAGTAAGTTTGCTTCTTTAGCTTTTTGCTAATAAGCACTTTGGACCCACCTTGTAATCGGGGTCCAACTCAGGGACCATTTGTGTAATTTTCGATTTTCTAGTTAACATTAGTTAGTACCTTTGGTTAGTACCTTGTTACACTGTTAGTCCTTGTTGCTTTACTCTGTTAGTCCCCTTAGCTTAACAGCTGTTAGCATTTAGTTAATTAAATAATTAATTTAGGTTTAAATCTAATTAGTTTAATTACTTTTAATTAAAACAGTAAAATTTGGGCATTTTTATATTTTTAGATTTGTTAACTTTTTCTTTATTTAATTTGATTTTTTCAGATTTTTTATAGTTATATTTTCTGACTTTTTATATTTAATTAGTTTTAATTAGTTTTTAATCTTTAAAAATTCATAAAAAATCCAAAAATTAATAAAAAAATATTTTCTTTTTTAATAAAAATTTTCTATTGTCATTAGTGTTCTAAGAAAAATATAAAATTTAGTGTAGGCTTTATTTTTCTAATTTCAGTATTAGACCCCGTTTTTACCGGGGGGCGTCTTACCGTTCTTTTCGTTCGGACATTCAAACGACCTCCGTTTTTAGTTCTTAGTTTTCTTTATATTTTTCAGTTAAGTTAATTAGAATCTAATTTTGATTTTATTTAAGTTATCATTTAAATATCATAATATTTTTACAATTTTAGGTTATCCGCGCACCCCTTAATTCTGTCCCCCGTAAATTTAAATTTAGATATTTCATATTTTGGATAGTATCCCTATAACTAATTTAGTATCCCGTAGTTTTTTAAGATCCTATTCCTATATTTGTTTCCCGTAGAATCAATTATATCAATTTAATTAATTTTAGTTGTAATTATATCAGTGTTCATATCATATATTCTCCATCATTCAATTTCTCATCAAACCAGGATAATTTTCAATTGCAGCCTCGTTGGGACATACGACCCGGGAATATCTCTTCCGGAATCTTTTTATCATTGATTCTTATATCTGTATTTTATTCTTGCAATTCTTGACTTTTTGCCTTGGTCAAGGGTAAGGAGTTGAGATTTGCCTGGTATTTTATATATATATATATTAAAACGAATCAATTTTTGGCGCCGCTGCCGGGGAGGCATTTGCTACGATTTCTATCCGACTTTGATCTGAACTTGTCTTATTATTAATATATCATAAACTTGTCTTATTGTTAATATATCATATTAAAAAACACAAAAATATTTTTCTTTTCTTTTTATTAGTACATATCATATAAAAATTAAAAAAAAAAAAAAAAAAAAAAAAAAATTTTCCATAAAAATTAAAATTCACTAATTGGTAAAATACCAAAATATAATATTCTCCACTGAGGTATTATCATAATAAGTTCCGGTGAACTATTGAGTTCCCAACTCGAACAAAAGATTTAAAACTTGCCTTCTGTGTCACTTACGATATACGGCTCACCTCATTCTGATTGACAAACTATAAAGTGGGTTTAAGGAGGGTTGTTCCTAGGAACTACGACCCGAAAGGAGAAATAAGCTTCGCGCTATTCCTACTCCTCCGCTCACCTGTGCGTTTTTCATTCTGAGAGCTACCGTGAAGTAAGATTGATTATCAGGTTTAAGTTGTCTATCTGATTTTGTCCAATTGTGAAATATGTTGTTAATAAATTCGAAAAAACCAAAAATAATCTTCTTTTTCTTCGTATCAGTTAATTCTTTCCTTATCCCTCTATCTATTTAATTCTTATGACATCATTCGATTGTCGCCTTAAAGCGATTAAAGCATGTTCGGCTTGTGGAAATTTGCACACTTCAGCCTTTTGTTGTTCAAAAGAGAAACTCAAAAACAAGATTCTTGTTCCAATGCCCGAATCGTCTCAACAACACATTAAGATTGAAAGAATTTGTTTCGATTGTGGAGACCTGTTGCATGGTCTTAATTGTCTAGAATGTGACCTGACACGAAAGATATTGGAGAAAGCTTTTCAAAAGTTTCAAAATACTTCCAAGTCATCCAATGACAATTCCAACGTTGTTAATGCTCCTCGAGAGCCATTCGTTGTCAAACAAGACCCCAGTGTCAATTCCTCACAAAAATCTCCACTAATCGACCAAAAGTGTTGTTGCGAGTGTGGTGATTCGTTAGATGGCATCTTTTGTCAACCACTTGGTAAGTTCTTGTGGGAAGGTGCTCATTTTGGTTATTAATTGTCACACCGAGAACTCTGATTATCTCTAATCCGGAGCCAACCAATACAAACCATTAATGAGATCACACAAGCTCAGGAAAAAGTGTGCAAATGACAAAATTTTTGGTCAATGCAAAAAATGTGGTTTAAATGGATTATGACGGAGTTTGTTTTTATTGTAAGATTCAGACGTGAAATCACCATAATGTTTTAACTCCATACTCATCTAATTACACTCCGATTATTCAAATCCATTCTCCACAAACCCGAAACTCATTCTTTGAGATTTTGAAAAACATTGCTTATTGTGGTTACGATTGTTCGCTACCAAAGTTCGTTTATCCTATCGGAAACCGTGTTACAATCAAGACTTTAATTTCTCACTCAAAATTCGCAAAGTTTTCAACAAACAATATCTTTGTTGTGGACTATTGTGGAGGTCCTCATGGAGACTTTTTCAGTGTCAACCGAGAAGGATGACTATTATCACGAGCAAAAATCCTTGCTATTGATTCTAATTTTTCGGTTTGACCAACCTTCTATCCTCGCAATTTATCCGTCAATCATCACCTCACTCAATAATGAGCATGGAAGCTTTGCAAGCCCCAAGAGAGGACCTTAATGAAATCGATTGATGCTTCTCAAAAGTTTTATTTCGTATTCTCTTTTGGAAAACGCCTAAGTTCTATTGCATGCTTGGACAACTTTATTGAAGTTAAGCACGCTCACCCGTGGAAGTGCAAGAATTTCTTAGCAAACGTGTTCTGATGTGAAAATCATATGTGACGAGCTTTCTGAGTACATCAATACTCGGCTTGAATCGCCCTCGCGTCTACTGTGTATGTATGATGATCGGGACTTTACCATTGCATATCCACACCCGTTTTATCAACCAAGGAGCCGATAAAACTCTCTAATTAGGGGGAAGAGCATCTTGACCTATTCGGGCAACGGAATCAGACGAATTCTAAAGGTCTAGTGTTTGAATCCTTGTTTCCCAAAAATCAAAGGATGTCCGAAGGTGGTTCCCAGAAAAGTGTGTGATGTGCCTTGTCATGACAATTCTCCGCCTCTTGACTTTCAAAAGATAATTGAGGATTTCTCTGATTCTAACGTTGATTCTACATTCGACGGTATGAATTCCTTTCTTGAGTAACGATGTCGAGTTGTTGAGGCACTCCTCCCACTTCTGAGCCATTTAGCGCGAGGTGATGGAGATTTGTTATTTCCCGAAGTTGAAGGATTGAGGATGAACATTCTTTTATTCAATGACCGATACCCTCTCGTGAAACATTGTTGAATGTCAATCGTCTGGTTGCTAAAATCGAAGCATTAAAAGATAGTCCTATCCATCTTCCGTTGTTATGACCAAGTCTTCCTCCACATTTACTAACTTCTCTTGGAGGTGGACTAATACCTTTGATAATTCTTTGCCCGAATCAGAAACTTTCCTTTAATTTGGAAGAGCCTAGTAGTGGCAGTCCCACTACTCATTCTGATTCATCTCTTCCGGATTATAAAGCTTTCTACATTGATAACGATCATTTTAAAGAGAAGAGTAGTGGCAGTACCACTACTCATGTGGATTTTTCTCAATACTGATTGTTTATCTTTGATCTTTCGAATGATCAGTGTTCCTCTGCGATAAGGAGTGATTTTTATCATGAGGGAGTTTCGACGATGATACTCTCTCAAATCATATTCAACTCAGAGTATGTTTGTTTCTTTAAGGAGAGCCGAGCTGGGCAATTTCACATGGATGTGTGGAAATATTTTCCAAACAAGAGAACCAAGAGTTCATGTGCTTAATGTTTTGCCCACCTTGAGTTAGATTCATACTTTAGTGAATCCATTTATCGCATATGTTGTATTGGATCTTTCTCCATTTTCTTTTATCCCCGTTATTCCACCTTATCTTCTCTCCTGTGGGATGTAGACACTATTTGATCCCGGCATTTCAAAAGTATCATTCTTCTAGGCCGGATGTACCTCATCGGAGTGACTTTCATGATATTCATATCAGGTAGTCACTTGAATGAAAGTCCGATGATGATTTTAATTTCCACTTGTTTCTAAGATCCCTAAATCCTTGTGATGGGTCAGCATCGTGACCCTAAACAAGCGCTTCGTGGGAGGCACCCCAGCTTATCATAGTTATCCGTGTTGTTAAAAGTGATTGTTGTTGTGTAAAATAGCTTTATCTTTTCCATACGTGTTTCCATGTTGTTGTTATAGTCCAGGATTGCCGGATTGTGAAGACTCTCAGTTTTGTCATTCATCAAGAGAGTTTCACATCTAGGGGGTTCATTTGGGAGATCCGATATCTAATCTTATCGACTAACGTTTTATCTTTTGGCATACTCATAAATGGCTTAGGATTAATGTAATACCTTCAAAAGCTCGAGGACGGATGTTGTTTAGTAGGGGGGGTATCTTCGATTTGATTGTTTTCTGCAGTTTGTTACCAGTAAACCGTTTTCACACCAACTACCAAAAAATGAAAAATTGAAATTTTCAAAAATATAATAGTGTTTTTGTACAGTTTTGCTTTTCTTTTGGTTAGAATAAGAGTAATTTTTGACTTGATCGTGGTGTTGAGCCTAGTACATCTTGTGTCCAAGCTTACGAATTCTATTGCTTTGAATTCTATAAATATAATATCTATACATTCAATATTTAATAAAAATATACTTTTATTCAATCAACTATAAACCACATAAACTCTAACAAATTTAAAACAACATATAAATTCTAAACTTCCACCACTACACCAAGATTCTTCTAAAAACTTATACAAGTAACTTGTGGTTTTCTCTCCCGTGAATTTCTAATCCACCTAATCATACGTACTCAATTTAATTCAACTAAGTCAATCGATGTTTTCAGAAAAAGCTTCAAATTTGTAACTTGAGTTTTCAAAACGAGATTTTATAGTGGTTAAAAAGATAAATGCCAAAGAAGCATGAATGAAATGTGAATGCAAAAATGCATGAATATGGAAATTTTGCCAATGAAGCATGCAGTTGATATTATGGAGCAAGTAAAAGATGTGTCGTGATATCCCACTCCGCTAGCAACGAGGTGGGGGTTCAAACTAAGACGTCTTTACTTCTAGGGATTTGGTGTGTCGTGATATCTCACTTGGAAGAAAGGTCTAGGTGAGGGTTCAAACTAAGACACCAATCCTTAGCCATATTAGGAATAAGGTGTTGATGTGATTTCCCACTACGCTAGCAACGGGGTGGGTTTTCAAACTAAGAACACCGGTCGTTGGTTGTGATATCCTGCTCCGTTAACCACGAGGTAGGGGTTCAAACTAAGCAACGCATTCCTAGCTTAAAGAACTTATGATTATGATGTTAAAAATGTTGCAAAAAGTTCTAAAGTTTAAATCTCGAAATCAAGTTACAAGGTCTTAATAAGTTGTTGCTTTGAGTCATGATTCATCTTGAATTATGACTATGAAAATAAGTTGGTCTATGGTTAAATTAAAATGAGTACACACATTCAATCGTATATCCATGTTGGGAGTTGAAAATTCACAAGTCATAAGTATGAGGGCTTAACATATAAACTTATATCGACAATGATCTTGTTTAATTGCTTAGCTTGGAACTTGTGAAAAATCGAGGACGATGAATTTATCCGTCAGGACATCCGTAGATTATTCTATGGGCGCTTCTCATTCTATGATCCCAATGTTGATAAAATAAAGGAAGTCGATGACTTGTTAAAAAATGTGAAATCCAAAAAAAACTTAGAGTTGTAGTTAGTGTAAATTCAGAAAATGGTGAAAACGGGGCTTACATGTTTACTTCATAACATTGCGTGAGGACACACAATACCTTAGTTTGGGGGATTTGATAAGTGCTTAATTACACATATCTTTTACCTCTAAAAACGAGCTTAAATGACCAAAAACAGACAAAAACTGCCAAATATATGTTTGTTTTGCATTTGTATTGTGCAGGACGTGGATATCAACAAAAAGACAGAAAACCAAGCCAAAATGACAAAACTGAGCATGGAATGGAAAAGACTGTGCAAAATCAAGGCCAAAGTCCAAAAATGCCAAAGTCAGAGTCAATACTGAAGAATACTATTGAATGCAATCTTAACCCATCTGATGGGCCGGGAAAGCCCAATAGTATATTTATGAAGACTGTGAAGACCAAATGGGCCCTCAATCAATTTACAACAGCCCATTTGTGTGCAATTGACAAAGACTGTGAAGACTTTGAAGGCCCAATCCTAGCCCAGTTACAGCCAATCTCAGCCATTGTACACACAAAACCCACTTCATAACCTTATTGGGCTTGAAAAAGCCCAATAACATAAGCCTAACCCTTATTGGGCCCAAACCCAAACCCAGTGGGCCCAATACAAGCCCAATACAAAACCCAAGCCCAACAAAAGCCCAAAATCCATTTTTATAAACTTTAAGGGCTAAAGTTGTCATTTTTAAAAGTTTTTTATAAAAGAAAAAAAAGGTAAAATAAAGGGAAGGACTAAAACTGCCAAATGGCATTTCCCTTTTTAGTTATAAAACAGCAGGGACCATTTTTGCAATTTCCCCTAACTCTCTTTTTTTCTTTTAGTTATAAACCACAAGGGCCAAAACTGCCACTTTCTAAACTTCTTTATAACTGAAAAAGCGGCTAAACCAAAGTGAAAAGAGAAGGAAAGATGGGGGGGCATTCTTGCCTCTTCCCCATTCTTTCCTTTTAAACCCTGCAACCCACCCCGTCCTTACCCACCTTCGCGCCAAAACCATACCAGCATTTCCCACGGTTTTTATGCAATACCACTAACCCTAGTACACTCTACAGCCATCCCATACCCTTCCCCACTCCCCATTACCCCTATAACCTTTCCAGTTCAACAATACACAAAAACCCGTGCCCCTTCAATGGTGAGATTGTGTACAAGACCAAATGGAGGGCTAGGATTAAGTGTGAGGCTTCCTACTCTCACAACAAACTCGTCCCAAGTCTTTTGGACCAGTATAAAAGAGCCAAGACCAAGCCGAAGTCAATACTTACAATTTTTTTATGTTTTTAGCTAAATTTTTATTCTAAGCCTTTCTTTTAAGCATTTTAAGTGTATTCAGTTTGTTTTGTAAGCTTATGTTGTAATGCTTTCAGTTTTAAATACAAGTTAAGAGTTTTTGTGATATTGCATTTGTCAAAAATTTGAAATATGAATTAAGCTGTTTAATCCTGTTTTAACTTGTGTAAGAATGATTTAAAGTTATTAAACCCCACTTGTGAACACTTTTCTTAGCTTTATTTCACCAAAATCAGTTAAGAAATTCGATTTTTATAAAATAAGGGGGTGTTTGGTTTAGTCCCAACATGGGTCATTTTGGGTTTGGTATGGGTCAAGCTCACTCAGCCAACTTTGGCTGAGTGTGTGGGCTTTATTAAGCCTCTTTGATCACCACTTTTAGTTTAAAAATAAGTTTTTAAGTTTCTTTTGGTTTCTGTCAAAATTTGAATAAGCCAACTTGAGCTTAAGTGCTCAAGCTGCATAAGCAGCTTAAGCACATTGAGTTTGTGCTCTTTGTGGTTGTTTCTAGCCAGTTTACTCAACTCCTTGTTCTGTCCCTTTGGTTTGACCAAGTATGAGTCAAAGGGTACTTTGCATGATCTTTGAAAACCCTCAACTTTTAGCCCAAAAATCAGCAGCTTTTTCTTAACTCTAATGGCTCAAATTTTGAAAATAAGCTCATTTGCCTCACTTATTAATCTGTTTTGGGTTTGTTTTAGCTAAAAAGCTCTTAAGAGCTTATTTCATAAGCCCAAAAAGCCTTTAAGCTCACTGCCTTACTTCCCCTGGTGCTGAGCACCTAAACTCAGCCCACTTTTTATAGACTTATAATGTATAAGCTTAGATCTTTTGCTTTCATTTGTACGTTATAGGTAGCCCTTTAATCCAAAATCTTGATAGCATATCTAACTTCTAGGTTAGTTTTATTTTAAGGCTTAAGTTACCCCTTTTTTCTGTTTTCTTTTAAAAACTGTTAATATAGCCTAAGTACTGCCCAGCTTATTTTAGGGCTTATTCTAGAAAACATAGCTTATTTAGGATTCCCTTTTCCCTAGCAGCCTATTTCCCTTAGTTTTATAGCTTATTGTGCCTTAAAACCCCAAAAAAAAAAGAAAAATAAGCTAATAAGCTTATTAAGCTTTTGCAGCCCCAAAAGCTCACATTTTTGGCTTATTCTTTGAGATTCAGCTTATGTGCCTTTTATGAAAAATGCTCCTCTTAAGCCCCTGAACAAGTTTGCTTCTTTAGCTTTTTGCTAATAAGCAACTTGGACCCACCTTGTAATCGGGGTCCACTTCAGGGGCCATTTGTGTAATTTCCTTTTCTAAAGTTACAAGTGTTAGTCCCTGTGGTTAGTTAGCCTGTTACCTCGTTTGTCCTTGTGTCCTTTCACTGTTAGTCCTTATAGTTAACTTTAGTTAGTTTATTTAATTTAATTAATATAAATTAGGTTAAAATTTAATTAGTTTAATTACTTTTTATAAAATCAGTAAAATTTGGGCATTTTTATATTTTTAGAATTGTTAACTTTTTCTTTATTTTATTTTATTTTTTCAGAATTTTTATAACTTTTATTTTTTGTCTTTTTCTATTTTCTTAGTTTTAATTAGTTTTTAATCTTAGAAAATTCATAAAAAATCCAAAAATTAATAAAAAAATATTTTTCTTTTTTATAAAATTTTCTTTTGTCATTTAGTGTCTAGAAAAAATATAAAATTTAGTGTAGGCTTTATTTTTCTCAAATTTCAGTTTTAGACCCGTTTTACCGGGTGCGTTTTACCGTTTCTTTTCGTTTTGCATTCAAACGACCTCCGTTTTAGTTCTAGTTTTCTTTATTTTTCAAATTAAGTTAATTAGAATTTAATTTTGATTTTTAATTTAATTTAGCATTTATTTTCTAAATTTTTAGTATTTAGGGTTCCCGATACCTGATTCTGTTCCCCGTATTTTAGTATAAATCTAATTTTAGGATTTCCTTATAACTAATTTTGTATCCCGTAGTTTTTAAGATCCCCATTTCCTATACTTGTTTCCCGTAGATTAAATTAGGTTTTATTTAATTAACTTTAGTTTTAATTATATCAGTGTTTCCATCATTCAATTTCTCATCAAACCAGGATAAATTTCAATTGCAGCCTCGTTGGGACATACGACCCGGGAATATCTCTTCCGGAATCTTTTTATTATATCATTGATTTGATTCTCATATATTTTATCCTTTTGTAGATTTTGACCTTTTTGCCTTGGTCAAGGGCATTTGGTTGAGATCTGCATTTGAGTTCTTTTATATACGTACTACCATGCGAATCAGGGACTGCCACTCAAATGGTTAATCGAATTCTGATCTTCAATCATCTCAGAAGGTTCATCATCATTACTTTCATCGGAATCTGAATAGTAAAAGGTGTTAGGATGACCTGGTCTTAGATTATGTTGAACACTTTGAATTGTGTATCCAGTTTTCTTTCCAAGGACCTCAACTCGTTCTCTCGAAGCGAAAGTAGTCTCAGAATAATGAGCACTCATATCAGTGGTAGTGTTATAATACACTTCGGCGTCCCACTGAAAATGATTTTGTGTCATATTCTCGATTAAATCATAAGCTTCTTGAGGAGTCTTCCGCATGAAATTACTGCCGGCAGCCACCATAAGTCTTTCTTGGTCAATCTTCGTAATTCCATTGTAAAAAGTAAGGATTTGATTAAGAAGCAAAATTCCACGGTCGGGACATTTCCGCAAACAAGATTTAAATATTTCCTAAGCTTCAAATACTGATTCGGTAGGCAATTACTGGAAATTAAGAATGTCTTTCCTAAGTTGCAACGTTCTAGAATATGGAAAGTATTTTGAAAGAAACTTGAAGACCATCTCTTCCCAAGTATGAATAGAATGAGTTTTAAGAGTATAAAACCAAGATTCAACTTCGTGGGTTAAAGAGATAGGGAAAAGATTTAGATTGATGATGTCTTGAGAAATTCTATTTTGCTTGATGAATTGGGTGATAGATAAATACTTATCTAGGTGCTCATTTGCATCTTCATCTTTAAATCCATGAAATTGACAAGTCTGTCGAAGCAGCTGAACCATATGATTTTTTAATTCAAAATCGATTCCCGAAATGGTTGTAGAAACGATCGGTCCTCCTCTACCGATGAGTGACGGTCGATAAAAATCTTCCATGGTCCGAGGATCATGGGAATGAGAGGAAGAAAAGAACATCGTGAAGATTTAAATAATAAAAGAAGAGAAAGAGATAAGAATTAAACGCTTGAGAGAATAACGAAGATTTTTTAATTTATTATATATATATATATATATATATATATATATATATATATATATATATATATATATATATATATATATATAAGCTTTTTTTGAATTTTTAATATTTATCTAAAAAGAAAAATAAAATAGAATGAAAAATATTTTTTGGTTTTTTAATTAAAAAATAAAATGAAAATACTGTTGGTATTTAAATTAATATAAAAGACAATAAAATAAAATAGAAAAAGAAAATAATTTTGGATTTTTATCTTTTTATAAGTACGAAAATAAACTTTCAAAATAGAAATGATCTTCAAAATACTAACTTCAAACACCACGTGTAGATCGTACACCTCTCCCCGGCAATTGCTCCATTTTTTTGATACACGTCAAACGTGTGTCGTAATAATATATAGTGTATTCCGTTAGATAAGAAAATTACTTTAGGAAAAGTAATAGTCTATCTTCTGAGTGTCATATCTCGACGAGAGATGAATTTGAAATCCACAAAAGTATTTTGTTTGATGCTTGAATATCGAATATTTTTTTTTGGTTTTAAACTAAAAATTTAATAAACTATAGAAAACTAGA
Source organism: Tanacetum coccineum (assembly GCA_026074375.1). Classification (NCBI taxonomy): domain Eukaryota; kingdom Viridiplantae; phylum Streptophyta; class Magnoliopsida; order Asterales; family Asteraceae; genus Tanacetum; species Tanacetum coccineum. The sequence goes on from BQNB010001502.1 coordinate 26,104, forward strand.
TAGCAAATAACAAGCAATTAAACGAAAAACGCTAATTTACTTAACAAGCCTAAAATAAACTACTCGCTGCTCATAATGATCAAACAAGCAAAGCAAAATATTTTTATTCTAAGCTACACTACTGAATTGAAAAAAGATAGAAAATTAAACCGAATTGAAGACCCGCAAATAAACGAATACCACCCGATTTATTTAGCTAAAGCAAATAATCAAATTTGGTCTAGCTAAATAAACCCTTAAGCTCCACGCCTCATGAGTAGACCGGTACCAAAATCGCAACACGAAACACAGCAGGTAGTTAAGAAAAGAAAAAGAAAAATCCAAAAATATTAGAGATAGTTAGTGTACATATAAAAAAATGGTGAAAACGGGACTTGTCAAAACTATTTATTCTTTTGTTTCCCTTGACGAACACTTTGCTACTTTTCGAAGTAATTAGTCGAGGGAGTTCAAGATTCTTAGTTTTCTTGAGTGTTTACTTCATAACATTGCGTGAGGACACACAATACCTTAGTTTGGGGGATTTGATATGTGCTTAATTACACATATCTTTTACCTCTAAAAACGAGCTTAAATGACTAAAAACATACCAAAAATACATTGTATTTGTATGTTTGCATTTGTATTGTGCAGGAAACGGATATTCAAGAAAAGGAGCAAAAAGAAAGCCAAAGACAAACAAATCCAAGCACGGAGTGGAAAGGGCAAAGTCAAAAGTCATCAAAATGAAGAAAATACAACTTGAGGGGCTAAAACTGCCAAGTCTAAAGTTGTATTACAAAGTTATAAGAAAGGAGGGACCAAAACTGCCAACCGGGCAGAGATTACAATTAAGTTATAAGACTTCAGGGGACCAAACTGCCAACTTGCCCTAAAAGCCCTCTTTCCCGCCCCAAACAAAACCCAGTTACTACTTGTATGTCCTCCCATACTTCTTCCCTGCAACACCCTAGCTAAAATCATTTCATCCACCCTACTAACCTCCCCCCAGTTGTATAAAAGCCATGTTGGCAATCCCTCACCTTTCCCAAGTATCTTCAATGGCTAAGATCGACTCCAAAGAAGCACAAATGAAATCAAAGGCTGGGATTTGCTTTGGTCTCTCCTCACACAACA